>JAAAKL020008287.1:0-16082 GCA_010016065.2 Carybdea cf. marsupialis auct. non (Linnaeus, 1758)
CTAGTAGTATTAGTAATAGTAGTAGTAGTAGTAGTAGTAGTAGTAGTAGTAGTAGTATTAGTAGTAGCAGTTGTAACAGTAGTAGTAGCAGTATTACTAATAATAGTAGTAGTAGTAGTTGTAGTAGTAGTAGTAATAGTAGTAGTAGTAGTAGCAGTATTACTACTAATAATAGTAGTAGTAGTAGTAGTAGTAGTAGTAGTAGTATTAGTAATAGTAGCAGTAGTAGTAGTAGTAGTAGTAGTAGTAGTAGTAGTAGCAGCTGTAACAGTAGTAGTAGCAGTATTACTACTAATAGTAGTAGTAGTAGTAGTATTAGTAATAGTAGTAGTAGTAGTAGTAGTAGTAGTAGTGGTAGTAATAGTAGTAGTAGTGGTAGTAGTAGTAGTGGTATGGTGAACTGGGGCTTTCATTATTTGAGGCTAAACATGCTATCACATGTCTAAGTCTAGCAATTATGACCAGCCTAGTATTGTTTCATACGAACAGGTTAGCATGCGTGGAGGCTGGGGCAGGGATGGTTTCTGCTATGCCACCGTATTGTACGGAGTGATACGTTACTCCACTTGGCCTCTGCATTGCTGTCAAACGTTCATTTTTCTGACCCACCACAAAGTCATGCTTTAGAAGTTCCACTTTTTTATGTGCCCCCACCCTTATGCATTCCTCCGTTCGTCACGGGTCTCCCGCCCCTATGCCGCGTCGGTCTCGCACAAGCTAAGAAACCATATTCTCTGACACGTTCCTAAAAATCTCATACATTTATGTAGCATATATCAGCCTGGATCACTTTTAAGAAAATAATAATCTTCTTCATAGAACTCGAATCGTACGCATATGAATTTTACCAGACTTCCTTTTCATCTCAATTGTCTCCTTTCTAGTTTTTGGATACAGTGATGCTTGTATGCTGCTTCTTTTGCCAAACAGAAAACATCGGCATTTTTTCCATATAGAATGGAATGACTAGAGTGCAGTCTTGATATTTGGAGTGTGGAAATTAGAGTTTTCAAGATGGCGCCATGAGAGCTGCTAGTTTGCACGAGAAATTTCATCACCCGTTCAAAAACAAGCTTCCCACATTCTTTGCACTTCATTTCACATCTGCCTTGCTCAAATGTGAGATATCGTATCATAAAACATGAATTCATGTTTGGGTTAATTGTTGTTTTGTATAATGATATTATATGTATATACTGTATATATATTATAATTTGAATGTCATGCTAATGAGGTCTTCTTTCAGGGTTCCCATGTATTCTCGTGAGGGAGTGATAGGGAAGCAGCGCCCCAATCCTTACTCCATGACGTTTTCCTACCGTAGCCCGACGTTTGCCCCCCCCCCCTAGCTATTTGCTTAGATAGTAAATAATGATCCATAATCCAAAGACCTTTAGCATTAACTGTAGTAGGGACAAACCAGTGTCAGTAAAGATTTTAGCTCCTTATTCGACGTTACAAGAAATGTTAAAATTATCATTTGAACGAAGCTATGGCCATGTCCCCATTTACAGCTCAAAAGACTTTCCTCAGATGATCTACCCTGTGCCCATTCCTGCTTTCACTGTCAATTTGATTGTATAGTCAGAATACGTTTAGGGTGGGGCTGCTACAAACTTCAATTGAATACTGCTGATATATTGTTATATTGATATATATATATATATATATATATTACGTAACATTCTGTAGGTGCTTAAATGAAGGCAGAAAGTCAAAGTGTGTAGACATCCAATTTAGAGTAAGATTTAAAAACTCTACTTGAGTGGGTATTTTCCATTCAGGCGATAGACAAGCAGCATTCGAAAGCGTGTCCATATACTACTTCAGGATAAAGCACGGAGCCATTAAGGATGGACAATCGGTTGTTGTCCCCCGCAAGGCCTACTATGCCTTTTCAAAAAATATGCAAATGCGCAAAAATCATCTAATTGCAGAGAGATTTGCCACTGTGACCTATTCTGGATTTAAATAATGACAATAAAGATAATGTTATCCTAACCCAAGTGTATCAGGAAGTCAATTGTTGTAGACTGGCCCTCAATGGAATAAGATCTATTGTACATCCTTTACAATTTACTCAATCAACGACACTCTGGAAGAAGGCGAGATCGACCTATGGGATCCTGGAAAGGGTTGCTGTGAATCAGGATGCCAGGAAGAGGGCAAAAGATCGGAGTAAAACAAATTGTAAAACAAAATGGGTAAAGGAAAGCAACTCGACCTGCAAAAAAGTTATAAAGCGTTTTAATCTAAAAGATGACAACAATAACAAAAACGATTTTCAACTTGAATGCCGTTTATTTTATCTTCTGAAGTTAGGCAATAGAAAAAACGGAAGGAAAAGTGATTTCACATTTTAATATTTATATTGATTCGTGTGAAAAATGTCGCTGGAGCACACGTAAGAAAAATGAATGTTCATTGGGTGATAGAGATGAGAACACGTCTTTCAATTGTTAGAAAGCCCTATTCTTCACGGAGGATGCTTCGACGGTATACTTTATTGTCATGTTTTCTTTGCTTACAGGAAAAATTCAGACAGAGCACTACTAGATATTTTCTTGAAATGCAGCCTTCTTCAAACGTTTTCTGCTCTAGTATGGTTGACATTGTAATATCTTGCCACATAAAATAAATCAATGAGATGGCAACACTTATATTTGCTGTTGCTGTGTTCAATCTTATCGTTGGGGGGACAATTTACTTCAAACACAGTCTGGGGAAAGTTTTACGAAGATGAAATGTGTTACTTAAGGCAACGTTCACGCTTGGTACAATAATATAGCCTTCAGAATATTATAAATAAAGTTACCGTCCTTCAGCTTCCTGATCTTTCTATTTTTAAACGTACTGTGCTATTCGAAAACTACAGAGTTTAAAAACTACACTTGGATAAGGTGACAAACTTGTCCATCCAGGTCACACAAAGGGGTTTGTTGCAAGACTTTTAACGGCGATGCTGACAAACAGAGGCACAATGTCCTGTTGGAAAATATTGTCGTATGCTAACATAAATAGTCTACCCTGACTCGATTAGGCTTCCTTTTTGCTGTTGCTATAAATTGTTTATAATCCTCAATTAAGGATCTTTCCATCCGTTGTTGTCAAAGCCGCTATTTTTGTATTCAATGCCGACACACATCTGTTGTGGTTTATACACCCATGGTTTTAATGAGAAGAAGGATGAGATGAAAGAACACTGGTGACTTTGATTCTGAACCACAAAAGACATCTGAAATGTCTTTGACAGGTACACTGACACCTGTTTCTACTATTTCATTTACAAACTAGACATTGAGAGTACTTCAACTTCCAGATCAGCGTAAAATATTAGCAAAACTTATATGATTGCTACAAAGATCTGCAACAGCTTGTAAAACACAGCTGCTCATCGCCAACACTGCAAATTATTACGTCTTCCATGTTATCATTATTGATCCAAATTGTGATGACTAACTTTCTCTTCCTCCAGTTAGCATCAGTCATCACGCAGTCATCTTTATTGATATCACAATAACCTGACAATCAACACTGCATGATTCTTACAATGTTTTTACTATTAATAATTTTTTCATATGTCAGATAAGTAATGTGAGAATATCTTGAAATTCTTTAGGTGTGACATTTCTTATAGAGAGGTGTCTTGTGAAAGCAACTTTGATGCACATGGAAAACTTCAAAGTTGATGTTCCTACCATCGCTTTTGGGAGAGGATGCAGCTGATTCCAATCGCATTAGTTTGAAGCATTTATTAGTAATGGATGAAGGTATTAAAAGCCTGTGAATGATAGAGGGTGTTGAATGCTTTGTTAAAACTATATTCCTAGAATACCTAGTAACAGAACAAACAGGGTGAATAGTTCTCTGTCTGATTGAAAGAATACTAGAGAAAAAAATGACAATATCCCGGTGGTGACATTTTCACATCTCTCTAGTATCCTTGCAAACTTGATACTTCTAAATCCTCTCTTCTCGATAACATCTTCTGTCTTCCTTAGGGCTTGGATAGTTGCAAGTATATTTTTATATAAATTGGAGAGTCTGCCTTACTAATTACCTCAGCTGCGATTTGCTAATCCACGTCCACCCTGGTCTATGTCTTTGTTAGTACATTTGAACATAGAGTGCTTTAAGGCGCAGATTCAGACACAATCGCCCACGTCTTCAATCTATTTTTGAACCGATTTGGGAAAGTATTGTTGAAAGAGATAAGGAGCTTTCTAGTCTAATAGATCATGGGATAACCAAATGAAACATAAAAGCAGAGTTTTTCTCTGATTCAGCTCAGCATCTCTGATGAAACGCAGGGAGAGGTCATTACTGCAAAAACAAAGTTATTGCCAATCTCAAACCTACACCATGATCTAATGTCACACCGCTTTAATTGTTAATGGAAACGTATACTAAAGAGGAAAGAAGAAATTTTAAATTCGATTCATAGTTCCGATGTGGAAATCTAGTAAGACCGATTTGAAAATGCATTTAAATTAAATAGATAAGTTTTCTTTGGAAAAATCACTTATCAGGCGACAGAAGAGTTTTCAAATTGACTGCAAGTTTGACAACACACGTTTTAATGATTAATCATGTTAAGTTATAGTCATCTGCTGGCAAAGTCTGAAATAAAAACAATGGCTCCTGGTTTAGGCAAAGGAAACTTGAGTACGAATTGTTATAGAAGAAAACATCAACTTTGTTGTGGTGAGTAGTACAGAAATTCATCAACATACACATTCAATGTGTAGAAGATGTCTTCAACCAAAATTGACCTTGGGATTTCTGTAACTAATACGGCCAGAATTTATAGACTTTTAGTTAAATGGTCAATGCTGAACAGCTTGTCAATGGTTCCGATATCACCATAAGGGATCTATCTGATTCTATAAGTATGCCTAGGGAAGAAACCATGGAAAATATTCCGCTTCATGACAAAGTGAAAATCTCTCAATTCGTTTACGAGGCAACACCATATCAACGGCAATGAACTTTGCATGCAACATCTGCCGTAAATGCTTGACAGAAGTAAGGTAACTATGGAGAAAAACTTTAAAATTTCCCAATATGTGTAACGGAGGTATTAATTTGCTATATATCCATTTTCCTCTTTCTATGCCCTCTAGAAGCACCTAGACCTGTAGCCATAAAGGAGGGTAAAATTGCCTAAATCCACAAACCTTTCCCCCTTCTCATGAAAGCATGTAGTAAAGTCTTGAATGTAAAAACCCTTAACATACGAGAATAGTGCACTCTCTGACGTTCCTAAAATTCACGTATGAGCTATCATGCCCAGAAGTATAGAGGACTGAAACTTTCCTTGTTACACTAAACACGAAAGGCGGTATTGCGAGCTCACTCACAAATACTAATTTGAAGAACATCAACTACTTTTGCATAATTCAAACAGATTCCAAGTCTGTCTTACAAAGAAATCTTACCAAAAACAGTGTTGGTCGGATTCAGAGCAACTTGACTTTTTGCCGAGTCCCCAATCAATCGTTCTGTATCTGTAAAAGCAACATAACTCGGTGTAGTTCTATTTCCCTGATCGTTGGCTATGATTTCCACTTTGCCGTGTTGAAAAACACCGACGCAAGAATATGTTGTTCCAAGATCTATTCCAATAGCCGGCCCTTTCGACATGTTGACTTGAGTTGTTTTCACGAGGAGAAATATATCTTAACTTAACAGTCAGCTCAGCAAATGTGCGAACTGTGAGATATGAATCGGAACGCGGATTTTTGGCATAGGAAATTAATAATGGATGGAGTAAATGACAGGCGGTTCTAGAAAATTCTGCATGAACGTAATTTGCTTTGTTTACTATTACATTCATCACGCCTTGATTAGTGTTACGGATAGTGAAATGAACCAAGTTTGGGTTTTCTTTTAAATTCTGACCTGATACTAAAAGACACCGATCGAAGTAGTAGACAAAGCAACGTTGAAATTTCAGGTCAACTGAATTTCTCAACAGTTGATTTCTCACTAAGCCCATGACAGGTGCACCTTACTCTGAAGAATTACGTTGATTGTGGATGTCTTAGGTATAAATAACAAAGGCATTTTTCAGTTCCTACTGAGATTTGGCTGGCTAGGTTCTATGACATTTGACTGGGCAGGGTCAAGACGTTACAGTGCCTACTTATGCGTCAGGTGAAGTACCAGTCAGCAAAGAGTGCGGCTTGACCCTCAAGCAGGAAAGGGAAGGGTATAGGCTAGAACAGGAGAGGGTCCAAGAAATTGAAGTAGCAGAATTAGAAGAGAAAATGGGAGAATTTGGAATACACTTAATTTTTACATGATAAGTTAAAGCCATATTATTGACAGAAATCTGAGTAACGATAATTTTCAGAGCTTCCAAACTTTATTTTCCATTTGACAATTTAAATTTTTTTGCTTTCTTCAGGTGAATTTAAGAGGAAAACTTTGGGATGACACTACTTAATTGGTTATCTCTATCTTACATTGATTATCTTGAAAAATCCAATAACGATATGTTTCTCTTCTGTTGGTAAACCATAGATGAGGTGCATTCTGCATACCTCCTCATTTGGGTCTGATACTGTTTTCTGGAAACTTTCAATTATTTCCCGTAGAAATGAGGAACTTGAGTTATTTAGCTGCTTTTGTGGCACTTATCTTTGGAGAACTTACAGTTCCGTCCCAAAGGTTTTGATTCGTAAATATAGTTAGTAGTGCCACTGTATGTTGCTCCTGAAGACCTGTTTTGACTTTATGGCAACTAAATATGCAGAATCAGCCAACTAAACAGATAGTTCTAGCATTATCCGTTCATTGCACACCACTAGGAGAGCTCTATCATGTCGGTAGCATACATGAAGTGCTCATTTTTAGCCTGGATGCAAAATACAAATTGTTGAAGTGGAAGAAACACAGGACTGGTAAATTTTTTGAAGGTTTAATACGTTGCAATTCTGCTCTTGTTTGAAGACAGTATAGTGCAATTTTTGTGAGTTTGATTTTTGTATATTCATCCTTGAGAAGAACGCCGAGGACACTTCTTTCTGAGACAATTGGTCCTGGATAACCAAAATAAAATTATCTGATCCAGTTAGGAAATGTATTTTTCAGATATCATTGATTTAATGTATCTATGTTGAGGGGGAGAAGAAGGTATGTATGCGTTTGTATGTTTTTTCACATCAAATCTATGACATTATGTAACGTCTTGTGGTTTCTGACACCTTTATAATCACTGTCTATACTACGCTTAGCAAAGCGGAAGTGAACTTAACATTAACAATCCGCTCGCCCTTAGGACCAATTACACTGGCTGCAAGAGGTTCAAATCAATTAATCTCAAGATTTTAATGCACTCTACATCACAGTGATGTAGCACTGTCCACTGTCTTATTAACATCAAAAAAGCACACAAGTTATACTTTGCAGATATGAAGAAAGCGATGTCAATCTCCAATTCTCCAAATCTCAATCTCTCAAAGTTCCTATTCCAAAGTGAAGTCATGTTTTGCTGTTCCTCTCTTTCTGGAGCTTTCATCATCTTTTTATAACTGGGCGAAGCAATCTCATAGATTAAGAATCTGTACTAGAGCTTGAATGATAACTACGACGCAAACCACTTATATTCAAACTTGGCTTACACTAACGTACTAAGCTCGGGCATGACAATGATGGCTGCCGAAAAGGTTGTGAAAAGGCACATATTGAGAGTACTGCCGGGCAGAGTCGCTTTTAGTAGAGGCTTTAGAAATATTTTTCTAGAGTGAAAAAGGCGATGTTGGTTAAGAAGCTCCTGTGGTATTTGGATTGTCGGACTGATTCAGAGAAGATTGGGGAGCTCCTCAATGTTTCTTCGTTCAACATTTGCAGTGAAGAGCAGGAGTCCCTGTTAGCCCAAGGTTAACCCAACTTGTCTGGGCAGAACGTGGGTTTAGATCTTAAAGTGTAGCTGGCGTAAATTAAACTGAAAAGCTCCTAATTTGTTTGAGTTGTCCTCGTATCAAAATCTATACTACTTTTCCAACTGGTCAATCTTATCATTGTGTGATTCCACAAGGAGGGGAAAGACCGATAAGCATCTCTCTAACAAGCATTCGGCTTGAGCGAAATTTTCCTGCAATGATTAGACAGTTGTGCAAGAAAGAGGCCAACTTTTAAGAAAAGGACATTAAGTGGTATTTCTTTGGGATATCAAAAGAGGGTCACGACTCCTCCAAAGATTTGCTTGATCCCGTAGCCGTACTCCCAAGATGAAATTGCTGATCTCTATGTAACGGCCGAGTGGCGAGGCGCATAAATAGATTTAGGGTGAGGTAGATCGTGACATTGTAATTATGCAAGAATGAGCTTTCTGCCTTTTATTCTTCTCTGGTACAAGTCAATCAAATACAAACTGGTAGCAACTACTTAAGTAACGAACATTCTAATGAAATGGCAGCGTCACACAGACCCGAGTCACACAGACACACGGCGAACTAATCCTAACAAACGCAACAACTACGACCATTCAGGAGGCCAAACTACTCTACTGAATGAGGCTAAATGATGCGTATTTATCCTAAAGATATTGCAACATAACGCGTTACGAATTTACCGTGATAACATTGCTGTGTTACTGAACGTGAATTCTTGTACTTGGACAATGACGTGAACACAAACATTGAGAAATCGCGGGGGATTCCCGGACAATTCCAGGCACGAAAATGTAAACGAACTTATGACTCCATGGCAAAAGACCATGTTACTGTAACTACTGTAACTACGTATACAAACAGTGTCACGCAGTATCACGACTGCCAACAAGGGTGACTCAATTATAACTTGTGTAACCTACGAAGCAAATCTGCTGTAATACCAAGGTAAGAATAACCGAAGTAAATTTGCTGATTAGTAACAAGACAAGCAAAACTTAGGAAGTTAGAAAGTAACCCTGACCAGGTTACATCTATTTATCAGAAAAAGGTATCTGTAAGATTAACTAAGCTTCCTGTTCGTAGTTTTCTACCTTTTATGAACTCTTGATGGAATCAGTGTCATTACAGGATATGAAGATATTATTTACGCAGCTCAATAGGATAAATTTTGATGCGGCTCCATCATTCATTATCTAATTCCTGTTTAAGCAATCTTATACAGAAATACTTTCCATTGGACATGCGTGTAATTGATCACTACAGTCCTTTTAACGACCTTGCATTTTGTCACCTAACCTCATGCAAGCATGGAAGGTAGTGCTGTTTCATATAACCCTGAGCCATTAATTACTGATATCTAATGAAGAAGTCCATGTTGGGAAGAGAATGCCCCACGTCACAAGCATCTAGACCAGAGTTAATCTTTCCTGATTAATTAGCTCCAGTTACTCTTGAAATAAATTATTATTAAATATTGCAATTTATATTAGGTTTAGCAGCAATACCTATTGCTCTCGTCCAGTTTTCCGTACACCATTCTACTCTTCTGATTGTTTGACTCTCATCTGTTTCGATTGGTAGGCCGGCGTCCTTTCTAAAATGGCCAGACCAACTTAGGTGTGGTCTACTACTGACTCTTTTACCGCAATATCTAGAGGACGATGATTAATGTGACAAAAGTAATGTAGGCGAGGTTCGTTGATGACTTCTTCAATTGTATTTACGGTCTAAGGTCTTGAATAATTGAGTCAGAAGGTGTCCTATGCATTACGACCATTTTCGTGCAGGGATGCGCTTTGTACTTAATGGAGAGCAACAAGGCTAAGCGTTCCAGCTATTTCATAAGCAACGATTTATATAATCAGAAACAAAAGTCTTCTCCTGGGTATTATCATTGGCTTTGTTGTGCTTTGTTGCTCCAGGGTTAACTTTTCTTTTTAAAAATCGTTCTCTTCTCAAAAACTGCAGAAAATATCAGTACTGTGATAAAACTGAGAAGATTTTTTGTGTCTAGTGACAATGCACTTCACATCAGAGTTTTTTGTGCTCTCATTAACTGCTTCACAAAGAGGCAACAAAATTATGTGCCGACAAAAATAAAGATTATTTTTATGGCAGATGTTTATCATGTCTTGAGTCGTAGTCTTTTTCTGAGCTACGTTTCGAGAGTTACTTCTCCCATCTTCAGGCTGCTGGGTTCTGAACTGCTTCGCTGCTATATGCTGTTTAGTTGCAAACATCTACCATCAATGGCATCAACTGAGTCGACAAGCGATAGAATTTTTAGCAGCATTAGAAAAGATTTCTTGTTTCATATCTTTAGCCATAACTAAACCTTTCTTATGTTAGTAATGAATTCGTGACCATTTACTTTAATTTTAATTAGATCCTTATGGTTTTCTCGTTTGTATGATTATTTGTATGAAAATTTGGAAAGAAGAAATTTTGAAAATAGTCCAAAGATAAGATTAAAGATTAAGGGAAGCTTTCTACCACAGAATATGATCGTAACGTAATCATCGTAAATTCCTAAAATTCTTTTTATAGCGGGGCCAATAAAGCTGCACTTGATTGTTTGCATAGGTTGCTACTGACAGCAAGTGACGTTCCTCTTTACCGTCACCATTTAATGTATGCGGAATAAATTAATTCCCGTATCAGATAAATAGCTTTTACTTTATACAGATGTAGTGTAAATACTTCTTAAAAAATGTATGAAACTAAAAACATTTGAATAATTTTAGTAAGCAGTTTTTGAACCGTTCATATAGAAAAGTCAAATTTATTAATATATGCAAGTACCTTCTCTTTGTAATTTATAAATAGATATAATTTATTCATTAGAACCTATAATAGATGCAGTTGACACAGGTGATCAAGGTATTTTTTGCAGGAAACCCGAATACTATGGAGGTCAACGTGTAGAGCTGGCGTGGTTTAGGTCAACACTTTCTAAACTTAGACAGATTTTGAAAATGAATACCAGGGCCTCCGAAATAAGAACTATAACTGTACGGGTGCTCTAAGACTCCTATCTCGGCTTGTCTCTACTTTTGATCTACATGAAGTTAATGCTGTAAGAGATATTCAATTTCTTGGGATCAAGGTAGCTAGCAACCTAGATTAAAAAATTTTCCATGGAAGGATCTTCTTCTAGCCTCAACATCTATATACATATCAACAGTGATATGTGTCTGTGTGTTGATCTATCTTTTTCTTTATAGACTTGGTCCCTGTTGGGCCTACCCAGTAGTCGGAGATTTGAGAAGCTGTGAAAATGTTGTAGACTACGCAACGGTGTGCGTGGCTCATCCTTAAGGCCGTAGGCTCCCCAAATGTTTAAAATGCTCCCTTCGGTTACTTATAGGGGCACTTTTAACCTGTCTTAGGAAAAGCAGGGTTGAACTAGGTGGGGAGGATGAGGCTAAAATTGTCCGCGGGGGTAACCGAAGAGGGTGACGCCCGATATTCGGTTGTCCCCCTATTCTTTGTTAAAAGGCAGTTATTTCTATAGTCCTTTTTAAGAAGAATTTTGATGTCTCTGAAAAATTACAGAACATTTTTTACAGAATTCTCAGCATGTTGAGTTTTATCGTGCTCATAGTTGGGATTCCGTAACAGAATGCCCCATATTATGATAGTTTTAGTTCCATTGTTTGGAATTCCTTAACAGAATGCCCCATATTATGATAGTTTTAGTTCCATTGTTTGGAATTCTGTAACAGAATGCCCCATATTATGATAGTTTTAGTTCCATTGTTTGGAATTCCTTAACAGAATGCCACGGATGTCATACCAAAATTCGGCCAATGATCATTATGCTACTTTTCATAACGCCCACAGAAAAAACCCTGAACTTTATGATAGGCGAAAAGCCCGTGAGCATAGGTCTGAAGAACTGTTAGCCTTCTGCTACTTAACAAAACACTCAAAGAAATAACTGTTTTATTTTAGGAAAATGGCCCGACGGTCACGCTGTCTTCCGCAGGATCCATTCAATTTAGAGTTTCCGAAGGAAACCACTTTTGGGAAGTTCTCTATAATACACCAACAGATAACTCCCACAAGATATCATAAATAACATATGTTGGAGTATTGTAGAAAGCCATCTTTGATATATTTGTTCAGTTTTGGGTAGTTGTTCCTTGGCAGAAATTGCAGGATATGCAGAACAGGGTCACTCGAATAGTTACAGATAGTAATTACGATGTTTGGAATGTAGAAGTAGTAGAGAACGTGATTGGAAAAGCTTAAAAAATCTCATAAAGGGAAAAATAAAGGTCAAAAAGTTTGTTGATGGTACAGCATCATAAAACTGCACAAAATAGCGAATCCATTTTGTACTTAAAAGCTTTTTTCGTCTGACACTCCTCAAAGTAAAAGTCGTCAGAAAATAACCTGAAAAGGGAATCAACGAAATTATTTACCAAACTGTGTTTTACAAAGTAGCCAATCAGAACTCTGACTGCCAAATTGGTGTTGTTTGGGCCAATCAAAGTTATAGTTCATAAATCTCCCAATGGTCTTGTTCCCTAAATGTTTAGAGAACTGATTCGAAGGAAATGCCCAATGCCTCTCTCATGGCCGCCGTAATATGGAGAAAGACTTTAAGACTACCCTTTCAAAAATCGCTTTGGGTCAAAAATATTTTGGTTTTTGACGTGCTCAAGTGTGGTAAAGTACGATATTTTACTCCAAGAAAGCTTCCTCCCGATGGAAGTTTCAAAAATCTCTTGATGTTCTAGACAAATTTAACTCTTAATTTTGTTTTAGTCAACTTTACGTAGATATTGTTATGTGATTTTACTGTGTTCTACAATCATTTGTAAACAATTTAATATCACTTAGTCTTACTACAAGTATGCAATGTTACTGTCAAAGTTATTATTTCGACTTCATGTTTAAAAGCATGAAGACAAATGGGGTGCACCTTGAAAACTAGTTTCGCTGAAGAACATCTCTCATTCAAGAATTAGTGATATGGTATGGAAAAGTTATGATGACATAATCGGTTTGGCTCACGTTCGGCTACTACGGCTGTATACTCCTAGAAACGCCCCTGAGAACATTTAAAATCTGCTCCTTCCCAAAACGAGAATGAAAAAAAAGCAATCGAAAAGAACCTGCAAGAAAGTGAAAGGTAGAAACAATCTTCCCGGTGAAAATTGCTCTGAAGATGTCTTTATTACTCTTCTAAGGGTACTGTACCACCTGCTGATGATGTGATAAAAGAAAGGTTAGTTTCTTCACTCGACATCGTCAATGTTTGGTATTTTCAGCCTCAAGGACTCATGTGAGGAAGAAGATTATGTTATACTTGTAAAGTCAAGAATCACCTTACGAAATGTCCATTCGATCCATTCTCAATGTGCTGTGAGAGATACAATCAAACATGTAGCATGTTAAAAACACAAAAGAAATATGGCTCACAAGCGCCTGATTGCCAACACTTTGGAGGCTTATCATCGTGGGTTATGCCGCCAATTATAGGAATATTCGTCCGTACTTGAGTTGGCAACATAGGGAAGTCCTGCATCATATATATACAGTATAAACAATGGGAAATTTTAGCCGGTGGCTCGGAGACGGGTAGTGCCAATGGTGATGTTTTGCGACCTTGCAAAGGTGGGGAGAGGGAATAGTAGTCCTACGAACGACGTCGTTCATGTGCAAAATTTTCATAAGATCAATTAGTGAATCTCGAAATATTCAAAGACAAAACAGATCATACTAAGTAGCTGGACATTTCATTTTCTCTCCTAACAATGGCACTTGATGGCAATGATGACAATGGCACAGCTGAGGCAGACTATGATGACGTTGCGGTCATGGGTGAAGCGCCTAGCCTATCCACAGCAATTTGTAAATTCTCCAGCACAGTGCGTTTGATGATGTCTGTGCTGTCGAAATGGAAGTGTAAATTAACATAATGCCGATATGGAATCTGGCCTCGTCAGTCTTACAAATCGGCGTATTTTGTTATGAAAGGAGAGGTGGGCAAGTCCCGAGTTCGACGTCATTGGAGGGGGGGGTCTCTTAAGACGACATTGCTCGATCAGTGGTATTAGTGTGGTTAAACAAATCGAAACTGTGAATAACTTCATATATGTATGGCCCGGTAGAGAGTTATACCTTTAAGAAGTCACATTCCAAAAAGCGCCCCAAAAATTCTAATCGGTACCGACCATCAAAGTCAAGTAAGGTAGGTGAATCTTTTTCAATATTGTCTGGCAGCTGCGAAGATAAGCACATGAGGGTGAGACCGTGGCCAGCATGAAGCGACCCCCTCTCTCCTTCTCGTAGTGTCTATTTTCAAACTTCCTCCTCCTCCATCTTTATCCTTCCATAGGGATTATAAACTTAGCAACAACTAATATCACAACACAGAAAGTGTGCATCATAGAGAGAGTCTGTTGTTTATCAATACTGAGCACAAAGCGTTGAACCTGAAAACTGAACTTGCGTAGAAGGAACCCGGATAAACTTTTCTCGTGAAGTCTAACCTGGATCAATTATTTACTAAGGGATTTCAATCTTGAACCGGAAGCTGATTTTGAAGCAATCAGACTATTCTCTTAAATTGAATAGGATTCACAATCACAATAGAAAGTAGTAATTCACGTAAGCCATCATGACCAAGCTGTCAAAATGGTGACACGGTATTGGAGATAATCTATGCAAACCAACTCTTAATACAGGATCAATAACTACATGCCTTTTGTAAAAATATGGAGGATCTGTGCCATCTTCAGTTTATTCAAAAGACGATTCACCAACCATTGCGGTATAGCTGACGAGGAGATTTATTGTTTATCGCCTTGAAGCACGTATGCAGACATGGAAGCTTTAGGAAGAACTCTTTTTATTGCCTGCCTATTCGTAGTTTGCTCCATCATTTTGTTCACACAGTTATTGGATAACAGACAAATTAGCTTCAAAGAAAGTATTGACATGGAAGAAGTCAAATCTTTCATCGATAAGATAGGCGTAGATGAGACAGAGCAAGCAGAAACACAGGAACATACCCACGAAGATGTGGAGGTACGTATCTTTCGAGAGGGTTCATCCTTCCTAGACATATTGTGATGATATTGTAAAAACGACAAACTCTGATAAGGGCTTGCAATGTTTACATTGCATGTTCATTGTTAACAGGAACTGTTTCCACCGATACGAATACCGGTTCTCTAAAGTCACTAAGCATGATCCTGATACTGACAAAACGTCAACACCATCTTTGAAAAAGATGCAAGCATTATATCATTTTATGGAAATGTTGCCCAAACGGCCTGGTAACAGAGTGTAGTAAATATCAGGGCTGGATTTGAAGGCCGGTCTACCAGTGTAGGCCCTAATCACAGTCATACGCTTTAAAGAGCTCCACTTTAATGTAGAAACTCTCCGAGGTTAATAAAATTATAAACATCACTTTAGAAATAGTGGGTGCTCATACCACCATGAACATTTAGCTTTACAAAGTGGAGTTTGAAAGTAAGTTCTTCCTAACTCACGCCAATTTCTTTTCTCGACGCATAGTTGGGGACAGTTGCAAATAGATAGGTAGGCCATTGTGTCTCCCGGTAATGCTCCAGCTTTTTGTTGCAAAATTGTCAGTTTCACCGTCAGGTTTTACAAGTCTCCCTTCTGCAACTCCTGGGAATTAGGAAAAATCTGGTCCACAAAATTGTTCAATTCAGCTGGCAGATTACTATACTTGACATAGTATAAACAATAAAATCCACCTAACATTTGAGGATTTTACATAAATCTGTCAGACAGTTCCAGTGTGCAAGTACTGCCTAGTATTCCGATCTCTAGTTTAGGCAGTATTGTGGGTTTAATTGTGCAGATGTGACTCCATTCTAGCTGCCTCAACTAGTGCAGGTGCAAGTATCAGGATAACTTTTTTGTATTCTAACACAGCAACCTTGTCAAAGAATGCTGATCTCAGTTTGTTTTTTTCGATTAAGGGGTTGATCATTACCCCATGCATGGGACCTGTTATTTGATCATAGAGCACTTTAAGACTAGATGCCCTTCTTGGATTTGAACCCTGACCTTATTAAGCTGAAGGCTAGGAACTTATCCACTAGACCATACCGGAACATAGGAAGCATCTCAAACTTGGGGAGGGGGGGGGGGCACAACAGCCAAGGGCACTTTTTCACCTACAGAACACTTTAA
>JAAAKL020008288.1:0-16080 GCA_010016065.2 Carybdea cf. marsupialis auct. non (Linnaeus, 1758)
CCAAGAAACAAAAGAGACACATGCTGTTATGTAGTAGAATAAATGTATCAGTATTGTACTCCATGAACATGGTCAACATGGTGTATAATTTACAGTGTTTAAGAATTGAAAGGCTCAGAAACAAAAAACCTGAATCGTGAATTTATGGACTTCGGAAAAAATCGATTTAAATAAAAAAAATCTGATTTTTTTGATTTTTTAAAAAAAATCAATGATTTCGCCAACCCTGCTATAAGATTACAAGAGTTTACTGTGGTGACTATGGACGGAACTTTGTGAGCAGTAGCACACACTTGGGGTCGACGTCACCCACAATACTTTTGTCTCCAGATAAGAAAAAAGGATGCAGCCAATACAAGTCAGAAGTCCCTTGTAAAGACAATCGAAGTTGAAATACGAGTATTTCGTTGATCATTCAAATATCATTCATAATCCACACTGAATGGAACGAATACATGGCTACACCCTCTTTCCCAATTTCCAAATTAATTCCTCACTTCCTTTCCATCTACATCCTCAGAAACGTAAATTTCATGACCACATCAGGTCAAGATAGTACGCACCACCAAGTGATGTCTGCTAAGATCAAGAAAATAAATTGAAATGGTAAAGTAATACATCTCAGACTCACCTTTTAGCTGCGCTGGGTTCCACATCAATAGGGTTACTCTTTGCGATTGCCAATGGCGTTTGGTTCATATAAGGAAGTTGTGTATCTGTACAGGACAAAGAATTCATTCCAAAGAACATAAGACGTCGCTATAAAGTCAAAACAGTGAAGGTGTCCGTCTCCCTCCAAATAAACTTCAATGAAGTAAGATAGATGGACAAAACCGACAATACCAGTGCCTTGATGATTTCTAGGATCGTTTTGTGCTCACATATCAAGTTCTTGCACTGTTGGTACTTTGAAAGTAAAGTATATTGACGTTTATGTCACTAACTCCAATGATAAACATTTAACCTTTCAAGAGAGATACTAAAGAGGAGGGTAGGCCAGGGCATGGCAAGGGGATAACAATGTAAACAACGTGGTAGGAAGGGAGGGCGGGGGTCTTCATCTGTCAATAGTATCTTCTTTTATGAGGTATTCGAATCTACTGCATCATGTTTTTATCTGCATTAATGTGTTTAATCAATAGCAGATGCAAGTAGATAAATAGAGGAATTCATAGACTCTGATCGTGTCACTGAAATTCCCTCCAGCCAATTTAGCTACATTCTACCTTTAGTTAAATTGGTTTGTAAAATGAATGCAACTTTTACGATTCAAAATATGGTGAGGCATTTAAGAGACGAAGTAAATGTATCACAGGTTTATACCAGAAGCCATTTCCATCAATGTACGCAAGAAATGTTAGAAGGGGGCGAATAAACAAGAAAAGTAATGTTCACTAGAGGGGCTCGTCATCCTCTGGAAGCGCAGTAATATTAGGTTGCAAAAGAGGGGATTACAATTTTTGATGTTGTGAGTGACACTATAAACGGATAACCGCATAATAACTGAGTGCATTCTTTTCACGGGGCAAGATCTTTATGAATGCCGTTCAAAAACTACAGGCATAAGTGGGAGTGCATTCCAAAAGCTATAATTTAACTTAATGAAGTTTTAGAATAAATTAAGAATGTACAAAACAACTACCTGTCAACCACACTACTACTGCGCACGCCTGCCACGTGATCTATAAACATCAAATCAACAAAAGGAGAACAATTCTGTACATAAGTAACCAACCTGCTGGTTCTGTACGGATATGTTCCTCTGGTCTCGCATCAATTGACCTGTCAAAAGTAACATTTTCATATCGCTCGCGATTCAGCAAAGTACTGAGGATTTCCCTGATTTTTTCTTCGTGATCCCTGTAATGCCACAGCAATGTCAATGCTAAATCACTTCGATGTCGTCGTATTCCTTCGCACAACATGGCATGCTTTTTCTCCGATGCGTTGCTTCTTTCATCTTGAATATGAAAAAGGAACTCCAATATTACTTTATGTACATCAGACCGAACATTGTCATGATACAGTATTACTCAAACACTTGATTCTTAAATGTATGATTTCCTCTTTCTATGATCACTAACATCTGTCCTAATACTAACTACCAATCAAATACTAACAAACGAATCTTAACTACTCCTTGATTATTATTGGCCTATTAAAACCTTTCATTTTAACTAATTGTTCTCTGATTGGTCTGTTACATGCATTAATAAGAAATATTTTAAAGTGAAAGTTGATGACTGAGGAACTGTGAGAGAGATCACGGTTCCTCCAATAGATAAAAGGGACGAATACTTCTGTGTGCTGATTAGGAGTTGCTCTACCCGGAGCTGGCTGCAACACCTACATTACGATACTACAAGCTGATCAGTGACTGTCTCTGGGTGGTCAGTCTTACTATATAAAGGTTTACCATCTTGGGCCTATGTCATCCCTCTTCCGATAAGAAGGGCTTAATTTTTTCTCTTTTACGTCACTATTTTACAATCAGTTCAAACTACGAAACTCTTCACTCTGAAAATGTGTGGGAAATTATGGGAAGCATATGTGTAAGAGATTGTGTGCTGATCTCTCCATTTAGTATATCCTTACTTCCACAATCAATGAGCACAAGAAAGCAGTCAAAAAGGAGAAATAAAAAGCCACGAGATCGCGGAACACTGTTAGAAAAATGACCACACTTTACCCATTTACATATCTATCTTAAAAATGATAAAATTAAATAACAAGTTAGACCTTACTCTCTTAAACACAATTGAATTTTTAAACCACGCAAATAGTGTTCCCAAAAACGAAACAAGTCGCCCCCACATTATCTAGCAAATTGTTTGATATCTATCTCCCATTTTCTTTTATGGAATATGGGTTCATAACAAATTGAGATCTGTTACTATCAAAAGCTTACATGTAACAATGGACATTCTCCATGCACATGTTCCTAATTTGTACACAATTGTGTATACAAAACCTTCGCGAGAAACTGTTGATCACAGTTCAGCAAAGATTTTTGGCTAATGGTGTAGTCTGGTAAGTGTTTATACCGAAGAGTATATAAACTAGCTTCCGAGGAACTTGATTTGCTAAGCATCGAGTATCAGAATAAAAAACCCAGTTCGACCGGGACACGTAACTTTGTATCGCTCGTGGTTTGGCATAATTGTAATAATACGGTTAGTGATATTACGTCAGGTCCAAATCTATTGCTTCGCACCAACGACAAAAGTAGTTCTCTACGATAACAAGTTTGTTAAAACACACGTTTAGGTGTTCACAAATGTACTAAGCTTTACCCTATCATTTAATTTCTCAAATTCATGTCCCTAGCATAATTATCAATCCATCATTGGAAGCAATTACATATTTGCATAAAAGCAAAGGTATAGGCTTGTTACACGTGTGCTCAGTATTGCATACGAAAGATCGACTACTGTCATTCTAGCCATTCTTGTATTGAAATTGCTAGTGGTTGGCAAAGAAAATGGATTCGAAATATGGGAAAACTTATAGCAAACGACCGTTTAATGTCTCTGGTGGCATGCAAAGAAATCACACCGCTGGAAGCTAACTGACAAACTGGATTGAGCTGAACTAAAATAACGCACTTTATACAGTAGAGTATGTTTATTCCTGTTATTTTCTTCTCTAATACCCTGCGAAAGAAGACCCTGCAGTCTAATCAAAGAGTAAAATTTTTATTGGTGCAATCCACAGTGCTGTTGAATCACACTTCACAGTTGAAAAAGTAAATTGGTACATAGACCGACACCATCAGATCGAAGATGAGGCTCGAGGGGGCTGGGGGTGGATTATTGAATGAAAATGAAGTTTGGATTGCCTACTAACAATTGTCAGCTTCAGATCTCAATCCAGTTGAATAGTCGATATCACGGATTACCCATTATCTATCAATAGGACTAAACAACTTGCAAAACTGATACATAGTATCAATGCCCAATGCAATAGTGAACTGCTTCTTTAATTACCGTGCTTCGACATACCTAGTATATGCAGTGCTACCTTGTAGGCTAGCTGCTTATCTTCTCCCTTCAAACCATTATCATCTTTCACGAACATAATTGCCTCTTTCGCTAAAAAGATCCCCTCTAACTCTGCATTTGCCAGAACTTCAAATGCATAAAGCCCGAATATAAGAGGAAGTACAAAGTTGCCTCTGGAGAGTTGCCGTGATAGCACTGCTTGCGCATTGCTTCTCACTACATCAACCTCAGCATCAGAAAGGGGTATGGCCTTTAATGTTGAATGTAGAGATATTTCATTGTCTGTTAGGCGGACCTAAGAAAGTAAAATAGGTAAAAGAAGGTTAATGGTGGTTTTCGTAGTTTGACGAACAAAAATCGGCTTAAAAAAGCTGAAGTTCAAAGTCGCAGAAGAAGATCAGACTTAAGGAAAGTACTATTCCCAATTCCTCGAATAATTTCGAGGGAAAGTCAAAACTCTTTCATTCCAAGAGTTGTGACTCGAAGACTAGCAAGACACAGTGCTCGTAATACGGATACCTTGCCCTTTAATTCCCAGTGACTCTTGATACCTTAAAAGTCTGGCTCAGTAGCACCATAAAAGAGCAACAAAGGTAAAATTCAACGCAAACCGATACGGTTCTGGTGGATTATCTTAGCCAACTTGGGAAGACAACAATAAAGGTCAGCCTTGTCTCAAATGGGCTGGTTTCGTTTAAGGTTGATAATAGAAAGGAGCTGGAGGCTTTATTAATCTTGATGCCTATTACTCACTAAATAGGGCATTCATTACATCGAATAGTTGATTAGATATACGTCAAAGATGATGAGTGACCACAACTAGTAAGGTGAACAATTTACATAATACGAAAACACTCTGATTTATCAGATACACAATCATAGACGTTTCATGCAAATCAAATAAAATACAAAGGCATGACGACATTCAACACCAAACCTATGCATTCCTAATCACATCTATCCGTGTCCACATCAAATGAAAACCAAGACCTCAAAAGGTCTATTAAATAGATTTTCCAACCTCCAAGCAGCGAGCTCCTTTTGCTTTGATGTCATAGGCCAGCTGCTTTGACGTGAACTCTTTTCCAAGAGATACCTACTACGTCACAGAAACGATCGTAAGTGACCATATAACAGGTGGGAATCTCAAAAAGTTTAAATTGCATTCTACCACAGGGGCTGACACTTTATGCCATTCTTAACCCTATAAAGGCAAATAAAGACCAGGCAGGTCTTCTCTTACCCTTAATTTGAGTTGGAAAAGATAAAATAAGCTGGAAGGGTATATAAAATTATGGACGTGGTCACCACGGGCATAAATATAATTCGCGGTGAAATAATAATTCGCTAAGAATATGTTGAGATTCTACCATTTTTAGCCTTTTGTATGATATTTTCATGAGGAAATATAAAATTGTATAATAAAGAAGACAAGTATTTTAAAAAACAAATCAAAACAATAAATTCCAAAGTGGGTCTCTAAAATTTCATCAATTGTTACAACGAAAGAAGGTGAGAAATGTCGAATGTTTCAACACCTTTTCGTACATGAATAACGATTTCGTCTTGAGAGTCGGAGACTCTGTTACCACATAAAACTACACGTCGATTGGCGACTTCCGCTTCAGCTTGCAGCATCCAAGCATCTAGTTTCGACATGTAGTTGTAAAGAATATCGGCGATATGCCATGGGCGTTGCATATGAAAAAATCATTCTAACCCAGTCATTGCTTAAATGCACTGCACAACAAAAATACAGAGTAAACCCAAACTGTGGTTTCCTGTATTCATGACATCAATTATAGAGGTATTCCGACCAAGTTTGTATACAAGACAGTCTCGTTAATCGTTTTAGCGTTTTAAAATAAAAAAAATTAGCGCCACCCATAATTTTATGTTTATCTTGTTATATCTTGTTAATATAGTGTTTCCTGTATCCATAAAAGTCAGATATACGTTTAACTTGGATGATACGATTGCTCAAGATCCTGGTAAGACCAGCGTAGCATACAAACCCTTTTCGTAAATTGGCAGTGAGAAGAAGCACAACCCAAACAAGAGGAGCAGGATTTGTAGAACAATATCGGAAACGTACGTATGGAAACGTATTAGTATCACTTTTACTAAATACACCCACCTCTTGTAAACTTGTAGCTGCAGCTCCACGTGGCATTGTCAGTCCTAGCAATGCAATTTTAAATGCCAGAGGTACATAACTCGGATCCTCTGTCAGAACTTCCGTGATAAATGCAACCTTGCCAGGAAGTGACACCAACTTGTTAAGCACACTAGTTGGAAGTTCTCCTGAACTGTTACTCAGGAATTTTAAGAGTATATTAGCCAACCGGGCGGACAACGACAGGGCAGAGCGTCTGTAACCATGGCCATAGAGTGCCTCGGCACAACTGAAAAGGTTGTCCAACTCTGTTTGGGCTTTCTGCTCTGTAAATTCGGCCAGATCAGTGGCCGATATCAATGTAGAACTGGTGATACGAGTTGGAATACTAAAGATTAAAAGGGGGAAATATATATTTAAAAAACATGAAGAGCGTCAAACCAAACACTGGAGGAAAGCGGATATATCAAATTACTTCTGAGTACAGTCATGAAAAAGGATACGTTCAAGTGTTAAAGAACTACAATTTAAAAAGTGAAAATGTCACCAACAGGATTCGAGCCCAGGACTTGATACTTCCAAATCATCTCTTCTCCATAACAATATGTAACTTCCAATTGGCTTTGGTCAGATTGATGGGACGGATAGCAGTCCTTTCATGTTCAAGTCACAGAGCGCAGAGAGGCTGGTCTCCAAAACTGCATAGAGCTGGAGATCGTCCACCGTTGGTTTATTGAGAACTAATGTGATGATTAGAGACAAGTGAACCATGTCATCACAGGATCACCATAGCTCAGTTGGTAGAGAAGCGCGCCGCGATTTGTCGGGTCTCGAGTTCGAATCCCGGTGGTGACATTTTCACTATTTTTTGATATTTCTTACAACTCGAAATTTTAAGTTTGAAAAGATGCCAGAGAAATAGGAAAGTATGTTAAAAATATCAAAATTCTAATTTCAAATCCTCTCTTCTCAAAGCTATACATTTTTTGGTAAATTAAAAAAACCCGTAACATTGTCAGATGGGTTAGGGCAAGAAATATTTAAATGTACCACGAGGTTGAGCAATCAACATTCAATGTATGCAGTAGTAACATGAACTCCCGATGCTCCACCTATGGACAATGACATCCACCGCTACTCCACCAGATGTAGTACTACAAAGTCAATCGCATATGCTGCCGAGAGGATGTCCTTTTGTAACGTGCGTTCTGCACCACGTCATAGTTCCAGACTATGGTCGAAGATCGTCTACAGTGTTCCACATAATGTCATTAGAATACAATATGTGATTTAATCAAAAAAATACCGAAAAGAAATACACTTGCGACCGCAAACCTCAAATTGGAGGGCTTTTACTACGTCAGAAGGCAACTGAATTACTTGAACCCCAGAAACATAACCTAGTTTTCAATTAACATTTTCCAAACATACAACTGCTCATGGAAATTCACTGACGACTTACTCTTTCTCTCTTCTTCTCTCTGTGAAGTCATCTACATGAAAAAAAATCCGAAAATAATCACTACTTCTTATACGATAATAATAACTGCCTATTAGGAGAGAGGGTTGTTTTGGTCGAGGATTAAAGAACGCACTTCCATGCCATCAGCTCGCCCCCGTTTATCATTATAATAGCATAAACAAATCTTCTCTTCAATGACTTCATCTGCAACGCGTATTACAGGGTAATCTACGAATATCTCAAAAACGATGAAACGTTCTTCTCTATTTTGATATTCGTTGTCAAAATGATAATGCATGATCGCGTCATTCGGTTTTCGTATTGTTTTTATAAAACAGGACATGTCACTGTAGTGGATCTGTTCAATAATTGATTTTCAAAAGAGGGCATGACAGATGCAAGTCATATATAACTCAGTCAAATCATGAAAGAACTTGGATTCAAAGGGCGCAAGGTCGCTTAAGCCTTCACTGTGGCCGCAGGAAAGAGAAGTCATCATCGTTTATCCACCCCCTCATATGATCACATTGGAGCATTTAATAGCTCTCAGGAATAGTAAGGGCGTGAAGTAACAGTCTGCCGGACCCTATATGGAGCAATATTCTGCTGCCTTCTTTTTCCATATGGTAGCCAGTACGTCTGGTTCAGCACAGTGTACGAATCTATCTTCAAATCACATGACTCATTGACGTAACTGTCCTAATCATTAACAATTGTCATTTGAACTTAACAAATCTACGGAAATAAAACTTTTCATATTACGAAGGGATTGTATTGGGAAAATAGGTTTTGTTATTAGTTACCAATGACGCACACCTAAAAATAAATTCGATCTAGATATCAATTACTGATACAAGCTGATAACAGCTACTCATAATCTTTATCTACCCTGTGTCCTCCGTATCGTGGGTATCAATGTAGTAAGATAATAAGCAGGGTTAAAAGTAACAACAAGTTGTCAACTAGTTTGACGTCATATGGCTGTGTCTTGATCTTGGCCAGAAGCGAGACTTTGATGGGTAACGAGGTTTACAAAGTACACGTAGAATATGATTGATTACTAGATCAGTCCCATCCTCCACAATAGAGAGACAAATGAATAGGGTCATATCAAGTTAGAAGCATCCTCGGTTTCGTTTCGTTTGAAATGAAGGCTACATATCAAAAGTAAGGTTGATTTCAGACACAAACGGAAGCAGAAGAGTTGTTGGTGGAAAGTCAACCAGTGGCCTTGTATTAGCCAAGCTTCAGAATTTACTCAATATGCTTTCGATATTTCTCAAGAAACATTGCTGTATACCGACACGATGCCCAAACACTGTTGTAAAATACCACATTGCAACGCTCGTACAGAAAAACAAAAGAATATCATCAAGTACCCTCATCTCAAGGATGTTACATTTCACCTCTTTCCTTCAAATAGGAAAATAAATACCCTAAATAAATGTATTCAAATGGCTAGAATTTAGGCAGGATGGGAGCCGAACAGGTTATTGATAATATGTTCACAACAATCTTCTATTGTCTAAACTCAGTAAATAAGGCTTATTGCGATGAGGTAGTCAAGGTGTCGATTTTCCTGAACGTGGTAACATGGGCGAGATATCCGTTCACAACGAAGAGGATGGTTCTAGTTACAATTTATCGGGGCTAATACAACTCAGCGATCGATAAAAGTACCCAAATGAATAGACTTCTACATTTAAATGGCTGATCCCGTCAATTTAAATAATAATAACCCCCCTTTTAACGAACGGATATCTCGTCCACGTCAAATGAACAGCGAACTGTTGCACTCGTTTTGGAATCGTAATACAATGTACGGGGACATATAACGCTGTATGTGCTGATGTCCTATATTACTTGTAAGAGCCGCCGTGGTCTAGTGGTTAAGGAGTCGGACTCGCGTGCCAGAGGTTGTGGGTTCGAATCCCGCCTAGCCCGATATAAAGACTACCGGTTGGGGAAGGCAACGGGAGACCACCCCTGTAAATGTGCTCTCTCCCCAGGACATTGCTCACTCTGGCTGGGCAATAGGCTACGCTCGAAGTCGAGTATGCCACCAAAAAAATAAAAAATTACTTGTAAGTTTCATTTCCTTCGGACTACATTTTCGGTGATTTCAGAGGGGGACGAAACTGCAGTAGCGCCCAAATCTTGACACAAGCAACATGCTAATCAACAAACATTCGGTATCCATGGCTTCTCTAACAAAGTTTTAGCTTATCAGGCGACCAAGCGGATTCTAGCGAGTCAGTCCAATTTTGAATTTCCGACGGTTCACTCAACTGAACTCGGGTATCGTTTCGTCGTTGTACACACAGGCGCTCACTGTTCTTTGCTTTGGAGTCACGTTCTTCCTGTTTCGGGACGTAAAGCTCCTTTACAGTCTCACAAAACTGTACAAGTTCTGCCATGGGATATCCAGAATACGAGATTCCATGTTGTTTTAAAAAGTTGTGGAGTTGATCGACAGTAAACAAAGAGACGTCGGACATCTTTGTTCTATTTATGACAGACTAAATATTTTAAACCTACTTTGGTAACTTTTAATGACGTATTTTTGTGAGGCTGAGTCTAGATCGAGGCTTAAATTGGTAACTTGAAAGGACGATACTGAAAACAATGAAACTCTTCATTAAATATGGCACACACTGACACACCTATCGTTTAAGATTTTAGTAGTGAGGAAATAGACGTTTTGTCAGTGACGTACGCAATTTCTAATCTTTAGTATTATTTTTCTAACCTTTGAAAATGCCCATCAAAATGCTCCCAATGATACCTTGATTACCTCCAGCTACGTACACGTAGAGAATTTAGGGAGTGATTTCAAGTTTGCAATTTTTTGCAATGTTTGGCAACAGGTCTGAATATGAAAACACATATAATAGTCTTACCTTTAGAAAAGCCTAATTGTCTATATTTGTCAATCCAGTTGATTGTACACGCTTCAATCGCTGGTTTAAATCCTTTGAAACGTTCACTTACGATCTTGAAAGAGGCTATGTCCAGTCCAAGGCCTACAGGGGGAGCAAGATGATTGCATGAATATAAGGGCTTTTGTGTCAAAATACGAAAAATATCTCATTACATTAAAAAAAAGAAGAAAATATTTGGCCATGAGGCAATAGGTTATCACTCTTGAATTGATACGTCACAAATACGAAACTTGATCCCCTCAAACATGGACATGGTGCATGACATACGTACCAACAACAGCCATGAGTGTGAACATGAAAACGACTTTTGACTGATACGAAGCAGATTGCCGTCCTCAAATACCATATATTGATATATGGCAGGTTGATATTTATAGACAAAAGCATCTCTTTCTATGTTCCGATATAATTAGCCTTAGCAAAGTAGAGAGAGAATAACCTTGAATCGTTAAGTTTGAATTTTAATGTGAGAATATTATGCACACCTGATAAAGTGGCAGTCCCATTTCCAACCCCTGTAGTAGCATATGTTCTGTTCTCCCATACATTTTTCAAACAGATTAACCGGACCGGATAGCGATCCTTCCGTAATAAAGTCACATTGGTAAGAGGAGAAAGTCTCCTAAATAGCTTACAACTGGATGATACTCAGTAAGGGGCGAAGTTTCGAAGCTGCTGTGGGGGACGTAGGAAAAAGGTTACTAAACTCTCAATGGTAGTACTAGATCTACTGTTCTGCACTCTAGCACTGAAGACTTTGATATCGCATGGCATATATTTACATATATGGTAGCTAAATAATGCCCACCTCCAAAATTCGAATTATAAAGTTGAGTGATAAAATATCCCTGCTCTGCAGTTTTTGTAAACCTAAGATGACCGGGAGAAAAAACATGTACCTCAAAGCGGGCTCATTAGCACTACAAAAATAGATGGCTAACAGGATACATCGAATTGGTAATTTGAGCTTACTGTCGAGACAGAGACCAAACTCCATGGCGTAAGCGGAAGGACGGCGTCAACGATATATAACAATGGCGATCTTTAAGGCCATGGCGTTTTCTTCCAGCAACTGGAGACTGGGGATGGACTATAAAGACAGCCCGAAGGCTCTGCTACTTCATCAACGCGTTTAGCGCTGATATCTTTTTTAGAACTACTCTGCATACGCTAACGAATATGAATTCCTTACTCACCCTAGTTTTGGAGATAGTCATGAAACAGAATCATGCTTAAACAAACACAGATAATTGCTAAAATGTTTGACCAAAAGAATGAGTTGCCTGTTGAGTTGTCTCTTTAAAATGTTTTAATTAAGCAACGATGTTTTTCCTGATGGTTACGGGCCCATATGTTACATGCCTGAAGAACATTATCGAAAGAGACGAAAAAGACATACCTTTTTGGCCTATAAGAACTGTGTTGTTGTGCCACATTTCAAGCTTTGTTTTAAGTTGTTGTTTATCTTCCACTGACAAGCAGGGATTCATGGCAACTACCTTCCATAGCTTGACATGTTCATCCAGAAGACGCACGCTTGTATACTTGGCATTATCTGTTGATGGCAGTGTGCCATTCCTGTGACTGGAATGCCTGCCACGCCCATTATTCATCAAAATATCTTCGTTTTCTGAAGAAAGCCACCACATCACTAGCTGGTGCATTGTCAAACACTCGTCAGTAAAAGCTTCTAAAATCCGTGTAGAATTTGGATCACACGACTTTAAAAGATCGCTGACGATGAAGAGAAGATTCCAGAGTCCTTCTGGGTCCTTCTTACGGAGAGGTCGCATCAAGTTTGTCCTACGTGAAAAAATGAAATTGAAAAATTCCGTATCATAGTCTAAAGCATAATAGAAGGGTAAACCTATCAGTGGTACAAAAGATTACATGCTATAACAAGTTACTCTTCAGTAGTGATAAGGAATTGTATTGTGCCAAGAACTAATAAAAGCGGTTTACTACTGCACCCCATTGTATGAAGAATGTGTAGACCAGACGCTTTCTGGGTGCTATCTAACTCTGATGACGAAATCCTATAGGGCGTCTTTCACGAGGCACATGGTGCTAGTTCCTAAGGAATAGTTAAGTGAAAATCAACAGTTACGAAGTCTACACAGTCATACTTGTTCAAAGACATGCTAATCTAAAATGTCATGCAAAATACCAAGAATGGCTAAGTCTGATTTTCTGGTTACTACACTAATAGTACTCTTTCTTTCGTATTGAAAATATAACAAAGCTGTAATGTAGCCATATTTGGTAACTGCCCCATATTGTTATGTACATACGATTTTGTGGTAGTACCACTGAGTCTTATACTATACATGAGTATTGTCGCTTGTTAACTTACTTAACAAGAAAAGTATTTGAAAAGAACCTGTTACAAATATGGAACACCTACCATTCCAGTGCAGCTGGAGGAGAACCGGAAGTACAACATAAGTTGTTAATGTCAACAAATGCAACTGGCGTTGGTCCAGAAAATCTTCCAAGTATCCGTCTGATGTTGACACGAAGCGTTTCATCATCCAAGCACCAACTTGTCACAGAGCCGACAGAAGCACCTGCAGTTGGATCTAAAAGATGTGGTAAAGATACGCCGTAGCGAAAGCCTTTTACCAATGTAACACATAGCATAAACAGCATCCTTTATATCACGAAAAATTACAAGCATTTCCAGTGCGCAAATCGAACAGATACTGGTGTCATAGTATTTATAATTCTTTTCCTTCCTTTCTATCCCCTTCCTTTAATCTAATGAGCATCAGTTGCTCCAAAACATCCTCTCAGCTAACCTTTAATACCTATAATCACTTTCTTGCTATGACGAACGTATTATCTGGCACTTCGATTACCCTTGAAGCTATGAAAAAGTAGAAGGTAGCAGAATAAAAGAAAGGCCTAAATGAACTGTCATGACGTGCATGCTCGATATTCAATGTGCTAAGACAAAAGGATTAAAAGTGACCTTAACAATTGAAACCCATCAAAAAGGAAATGCTGGCCTTCCCCAGCTGGATCTGAATACTGACAACTGCTGTAAATTCAACATATCTTCAACAAATCTCTCTTGATGGTATCTCTTTCATGCTGTTTCGCCTTACATGCTATACTCCTGCCACTAATGGAAGTTAATCATATTCTGCAGAAAAAGAAGAAGCAGAAGAACAAGAAGCAGAAGAAAGATTGTTGTTTGACGGGATAAGTCTTGGTTGTCAACGTTTAGCACCGCCTAAGCAAGAGGTACATTACATGGGAACCTTCAATGATATCTGAGAGGTCTATATCCTATTAAGGATCGTCTCGTGCAAATGCTTATTTCTTGTCTTCTAGGCTGCAGTTGTCAGGCAGAATCAACAAAGAGTTATAGAAGTGCCACTCTTATTGGTGCGATTACTAATTTGACCGATATGAAGGGTAATGATGCCTAGAGGAGTGCACAAGCAATATTTATCACATGAACGGTGTTCCACAAGAGGGCAATGATGTAGTCAATTGGGCTACATTTGATACACTATTCTCAGTCTATTTTTAACATACCTGGGGCTCCTTGCAGTTGATTGATTTCAGAAGCTTCCGTAGACAGCAATTCGTCGAGCAATTTCTGAGCAGTCGGAAGGATCTTCAGAAGGAGGAGAATAAAACTTTGTTCAGATCTTTTCACAATATGTTTGTGTAACAATTTACTTATTATCACCGCTTTTTAAAGGTCAACAAAGATGTGCTACAGGTTTTTCCCTTGTCTGTAAGTTTTTGATGTAGCTGTAGAAGGATCAACACGATTCTCCCCTCTCCATAACCACAATGACTCCCAGATATTCCCTGTCGTCCGCAGTCTTCCGTCAAGTTCTTTTGACCATACTTTTACATCCACATTGATGTGGATCTCTTTTGCCCTTATACTGCCACTTTCAAGCCCTCCTCTCCCGCCCGCGGCTGCTCTCCTCTTAAAAATCCTTTTTGGGACACTTTCAACAGCCCACTCACTCCAGTATCTCCCGCAAGGGTAATCATGTCACTTGTCACTCTAGATAGTCCATTCGCTGTCCTATTTTTGATCGAATTCAGTATCGTTCACATCTGTTTGCTCCAGTGCTCTTTGCACAGGTATTATGTACTCAATTTCGCTCTAAACTTCTGCATGTGGAAACTATTGAAAATGATCTGTCGAATTCTCTCCAACGTCTTCAACCCTCACTACGCTGTTATCATTTCCATCCTTGATAAAGTTGCTGCTGTCATCTTTTCTCATATGTGCTGCTCCAACGAAAAATATATTCCTACCATCAACTTCTGTCCGATTTGCTGACCAGTACTTCCATCCCTTTGCTCTTCATATGATTCTCTTTGCTTGTCGATTTCTCACTCTATATGCCTCTCATGTCTTTATCATGAGAACACTCCCATTGTTTAAAAGCGGCTTTTTCCTCCTGCAATATTCTACGTACTCCTTAATTGCACCACCATGTCTCCCTTTTCCTAACTTTCCTTCCACTTGTTTGACGAGACACATCCTAAGCTGCTTCAAGAGATCAGCTCTGATCGGTACCACTCTCTTCCCTCCTCATGCTCTGCCCTCATCTCTGGGTCATTTAGTTTCCAAAATTTCACCCTTGGTTGACATGCCATTTGTAATATTTGTCATCTGCGATTTAGATCTTTGCATACACAATTCTGTGTTACGCTAGGTATATCTCTCCTAGTCATGCTCATAATAATAATGGCTCTCCTTACTGTAGCCATGAATAGGCCAACCTGCTTCTACTCTCGTACGTGACCTCTTTCTCTCTTGGTTTCCTGAAATACGTGTTCATTATTCCATAGAATTATAGTTTTTACATACACTGAGAGCACTCGTACTGCCACTATATCTTTAAAACTGCATCATCCTACGATCTCATCGAAATCCATTCTGTTTGCGTCTACGTGTAAATTGACGTCTTTCCTAATGATCAAAAAGTCTGATGGAGACACCTTTCCTACTCAATTATCCCATTTCCTGTTTCTGTGCTGGCCTTCTTACCTGTAGAACCTGGACAGTGAAGCTATGCTACCCTGCTTTGCCAATAATCATTCTTATCTTCATTGTCCGGTCATTCTATCGTTGGACCTCCAAGGCACTCCATCCATGTCTAATCTAGGCGTCACTCCAATATCACAAGTTTAATCCTTTACGGGACTAGCAATGAGTCAAGCTAGCCTGCACAACATAGTTGTTGGGTTAAAGTCACTTATCGCCAGGTCTATGCCAACCTTCCTCTCTCCGCCTGGAACAGATCAGAATCCATCTCAAAACAAGTACACTCCTGTGAGGTAAAACACTCCCAAATTATCCGCAACAAAACAAACTTAGTTTTCGAGTAATAAATATGAACACCCAGGTAAGTATGCGAATACTGCAAGACATCTTTTAATTAAGAAAAAAAGTTCTGTAGATTTATCAAAGTTTATTAAGTCAAGCTTTCGATGTTGCTAACGTTATCATCAGGAAATTACATTAAGTTGGAAGTTACATTACTAAATATATTTGTGAGAAACACTAGAAGTCGTAAACAA
>JAAAKL020008289.1:2460-16080 GCA_010016065.2 Carybdea cf. marsupialis auct. non (Linnaeus, 1758)
AACCTCCTTTTGAAACTGTAGCAACAAACCAAACTCTTTCACTTCATGTACTCATCTTAACCTCCTTTTGAAACTGTAGCAACAAACCAAACTCTTTCACTTCATGTACTCATTTTAACCTCCTTTTGAAACTGTAGCAACAAACCAAACTCTTTCACTTCATGTACTCATCTTAACCTCCTTTTGAAACTGTGGCAACAAACCAAACTCTTTCACTTCATCTGTTTAGATCTCTGCATTCTCTTTTGTGGTTGCTTTCCTACAGGAAGTTCTTAATAACACAGGAGAGTCGTTTGTCGAAGTTTCATTACATAATCAATATACGCACGTTGGGAGCTCCGTAAAAATTCAAGAAACCTAATTCTTTCTTACATCCTAACAAATATTTTTCCAAACCGAACGACATGACAACACAAATTATTTATAGCTTATACATTATTCATTATATATTTATTTATCATTTTTATTGATTTCGAACAAGGAAAGAGGAAACTCTCCCTTTTAAACAAGGGAGTTTGTTTGTTCGCCATCAACGGGAATTGGGTAAAAATATTTGATTCTAAAGAAAATGTATGGAGACCATTTGAGATTTACAATTTATAATTCCATTCATTGAATATGGTATGTAAAGACAGTAATGCAGATGTAAAGAATACTTATGACGAACATAGACGCAAACTTGTCTCCTGTATGCAAGTTAAATGACTCAGTCATGTTTTAGGGAAATCTGTCATTAAATCAACTGTTTGTTGGTGGTACAAAAGAATAAAACTGCACGAAGCAGCTAAAACATTTTAGGCTGACACTCCTTAGAGTACACAATCGTCAGAATCATACTTAAACTTTACCCAACTGTGTTTTAAAAGTAGCCAATCAGAACTGCCAGACTGCCAAATCGGTGTTGTTTTTACCAATCAGTATCTGTGGAACTGAATGGTTCTGCATTGGCTACTTTGAAAGCACATATCAAAACTCTGACTACCAGATTGGTGTTATTTTGACCATTCAGTGTCTGCGGAACTGAATGGTTCTGATTGGCTACTTTCAAAACACATTTAGGTTAAGTTTTATTGATTTCTTCTCAATTTTCATTCTGAAGATTGTGTACTCTGAGCGGTGTCAAACGAAAAAGACTTTTCAGTACTAAAATATTTTCGCTGTTTCGTGCAGGTTTAAATCAACTTAAGAAATAGGCGAGGCTGAGTGTATCCTGTTTCAAATCCTGACTCATTTTTTAAAAACACGGTCGACAGATTGAGATGCTTTGGATTTGTATTATTGCTTTGGTATGCATTTACAATAAGCATAATATGCCAAACTGGCACTCCGAAATATCTGAGTGGTTCCCGGTCACCTTCACCTCCCCCTTTCTGTTGGCACTTATATTCCTTGCATAGGAGTCATTTAATCAATATCTTTTTAAGGACTGCAATGGATTCCCTGATCGTGTACTAAGAATTCATACAACTATCCATGTAAACTTTAAATTTAAATTTTTTCTTCAAACATCGTTATTCGTTTTCCTACCGATCATACGAAACTTCCTCTTCCTTTACTTCCTACGACCTCGTGTTAGTTTCCAGACTGCCTCTTATTAAGTTTCAGTTACCATGCGACTACAGTTGGTAGCAAAAACGAGACTCGAGTGCCCGCTGACCTCACAATATGGCTAACTACGAGCATCAACTTGACTTCGACTTAAGAGTATGTTTACATCTGTTAAGTATGCTAAATAATGATCGTGTTTCAGTAACTGGTTATTCGGTAACCATCCTACACTAAATAGTAGGTATCTGATTAATTATGGTATTATAGCTATGAACGGGGAGAGGTTATCAAACACGTCAGCAGATAAAAGTCAGACTTACATTGTTGGACGCCAAAGTCAGTCTCTCCCTACATAATCATTTAGTGGTATTCGCTACGGGACAGAGAAAACTGTTATTTTGAGCATAGAAAGCGACACTTCATTGGGTACACTACCGATTTGATATCATCTCAGATAGGGCTAGAACGGCAAGACAGATATGCTTGCGGGCGGTATTTCCCCTTTATCGGCTAGTTGCTTGTCGAGTCCTTAGAGGTCTGGGTGCTTGAGAAACGCTGCCATGGATTTCATGATGCTACGTGATTTGGTCATCTGTTTCCAATCTTGAAGTAAATTTGTACAAACGATGTCAGCTCTTCTTGATCAAGTTGTGTACTTAGGGATTTCACGCACGCCTTCTAGAATGGATTACGTGAGAGTTGTCGTCATCAGATGAAAAACCAAACTACATTTCAACGTTCTGTTAATCCTCCGTCAAACAAGGGAAGTGCTTGAGAGATAAAAGAATCCAAGCTGAGTCAATTGTGAACGTGATGGCTGCGAACATGCTTGTTTAAAATGTATGGAAGTGCACACTTGATGCGTCATTCGTAAATGACGAGTATACAGAAGGGATGGGCAGCAAACGAAGACATCTGACAATACGAAGAAAAAGTACTCAAAATTAAACGCGAGGAAAAACGTTTCTGATGGCCACTGTTTTCTAAACTAGTGAGTCTGTCGATGTGATTTTTTTTAGAAGAAATCGTTTAAAATATATCACTAATGGTGTTCGAAACGGTGTGCTGTCCTAAAATAAAGTTACAAAATTAAGCTTTTCGAGAGGGATAAGGAATCGGCATCCAGAAGGTCGCTCAAGTTTTACGGCCTGCAACAAAAGTTCCAGGAGAGTTTATATTTCATAACCTATGGTCCCAAATAGTGTTTATAGGGTTGAGCGTTCAATTTCACTGGTTAGATAAATCCTGATTTTTTGTCTTGTAGATTCCATACTTCAATCTTTAGTAGTTTGGTTTTATTTGTAAAGTTTGATAGTTATAATTGTAAAAAATACAATAAGTATGTCCAAACAAAATTGTTTTGAATCTACCAGGTTGCTTGACTTAAAAAATCGCTTAAGTTTAAAAGTAGAGAACATTAGGGAAATCATGAAAACACATCTGCAAATCAAAAAGGATAAAAAATGCACAGAACGATCTTCAAGAAAAATCAGACGATCATATCAAAAACTAAAATAATAGATAGGAAATCATAAGATCAGATTAAAAAAATTAAAAATCAGATAAAAAATTAAAAATAAGAAAAAAAAATTAAAAATAAGATAAAAAGTCAAAATCTTACAAAACATAAAAAGAAATCAAACCGTAAGTGCAATTTTCTCACTCCTTTTATAATATTTTTATTTTGCGAGATTGCTTTTGCAGAAATATGTGTAAAAAGTTGATGGTATCTGTAGGAAATCCCTATTCTATCTACAATGCGATACTCACAGGCCTTTAAGTCTGTGTATCCAGACGGTGTGTCTCCTGTGCGAAGAATGGCTGATCAATTTGTCTCCCCCTTCCCTCCATAATAAAGTTTAAGAAGGATGACGAGGCCCTATCATACCTAAAAGTTCTTTCCAAGGCCAAAAAGTTTTCTCTAAGAGGTGAATTCTAAAAATCGTATTTCTCCATCTATCATTTACTTTGTGCCCCTTGCGTACCTCTTTTAATTTCGGTCGGCTTTGCAGGTTTAGGCACTGACAAAGGATCGCACGTGTTACTGCTGTTTTCTTGTCAGCAAAGGCAGACTCTACCACAGATCATAAATTATTAAGAAGTTATTAACAGCACATGGTATTTGGAGCACTAGTGAGAGTTGACAAGGACTATCGAACAATGTACCTTTGAGCCGTGCTTTTAAACTTACCGCATCCGGACAATGTTTTTACAACTGCGGTTACAGAGAAGAAAAGTCGGCGACTCGTTAGCAAGCAGACGTAGACTAAAGATGAGCTTAGTGGAATTTAAAAATGTTAGACGCAAGATCATCGGTGTAGTCTCAAACAAACAAGATTTGTACCTGCTAGCGGATCTTGTGTAGAAGTAATGCATCAACGACGAAGAGACTATCCTTCAACCAAAGTGTTAGATCTGTTCACATAGATATACCATCTGAATATTTGAACTATACCAATAGGCTTATAGGATCATTTAATGTTAGGAGAGGGGGCAGGGGTGGCAGCTTCTTCTGCCCGAAATGTAGACGTAAAATATTTGGTTAGATCTAAATTTGGCATAGCCAAGCTTAAATAACTGAATACTGTTGTTTCGGGTATTTATCAACCCGTTTTGCTAGAATACAAGTGATCGCTTTTGCCCAAATCTCGACGTTCCTGAAATCTAGGGGAGAACCATGCTCCTGTGTTCCTTTCTCTCGTACATTGATAACTATGCTGATACTGCATCAAATCGTGCCTTCTGTATTTGAATCCATGCATTTCAAGAATTATGCTTGCATCTCTTTTAGAAACAAATTAACTCATTGACGTATATGGGTATTTCTAAATTTGGGTGGGAGGGGGCAACAAGATAAGGGCATTCCTTTGAGGATCAGAGCAGCAAAGATACTTTATTTTGAGTTTAAATAATTGAGCAAAATCGGATTACAAATCTAATCAGAGGGTACATTTGTCTTGTACAGTAGCGTCGAAATAAACGCACATGTTTGCAAAATGTGATGGGCCACAGAACAAGTACCTTCTGCACTTCTCTATTTAAATTATATCAACAAAAATTTAGTTTAAATGAGATCAACCCTAAGACTCTTCAACGATGCACTTTATTTATTCTTCTCAATTGCACAATTTAACGATGTACCCCAAGCTCAGTTACTCATCCTTGTTATCTTTTCTTCTACGAATCACTTTTGTCCAAATTATTAAATACACCTTTATCAAAACGATATTCTGGGACTTCACGCTCAATGTTGTATCAATGTTTTATGCATTCAAGATCAAGTCATAATACTAGCTGCGCAAATCACGCCTTCATTAAATAAAATGAAAACATCACGTGTGATAACCATACTAGTATTTCTTCCTCATAGCTAAAATCAGATATCATTGCTTTTTATATTACCCTTAGAATATTAAAGCGGGTACCCCATCACCTCATTCAAAGACAGAATCCCCCATCACCTTTTCCACAGGGTTAGGGTTACGGTTAGGGTTAGGGCTAGGGTTAGGTGGTGAGATTATTTTTTCAGTGCAGTTTTGAACAATAGTGGTGGGGGTATCTGGAAAAGTACCTGAAAGAGATCCGTGCCCAAGTTTGTTTTAGATAACGGAGCTAGTTTGAGAAAACAGATTTGTTTATCATTCAGAAAGTCAGTGACCGTAGGTAGGAAAAGGGCGACTTTCTTTTGATTTGGCCGCTCTGAAAGCCGCGTCTTTCAAACAAAAAAAGCCGCTCCTCTATCCAGAAAAAAGGTTGTTCTAATGTTTACGTTGAAAGAATGACTCAGGTGGTAACGACACGTGTCACAGATTTACGTTTTGACTGAATTTTAACTCCCTTTATCTTTTTACTAGGTCAAAGCGTACTCAAAATCAGCGGAGTCAGGGCTGTCATGTGTCTCTTCACCGAAAATAGTGCGCAATTTATACTTTTTTGACCCGGAGAGTTTCGTAGAGTTTTTTATTGGATTTTGGATTTTTCTCTGAAATTCGAGATCCATTAAATATCAGTTCGAGTTCATTGACATCATTTTCATATGGATTTTTTGCTCTGTTGTATTATTAGTTTATGTTGCAAAAATAAGGAGAACAGAGATGAACGTGTCTTGAATAGGGTTTATTTCTAACAAGATCTGTTAGTTCTATTTAGTACACCGTCTGTGTTGTTTATGAGAAACATAGAAATCTCTCGACCCTCGTGGTCCTTTGAGATCAGTATGGATTTACTTGAAATTCAGTAGCAAAGCTGCAAAAGTCGACTCTTAGCACGGATAAAACAGTCTAAACGAGCTTATTTAGCATTATTATTAGGAATTCCTATAGCTCACACACCTGCAGGTAGGGGGTAGGGTGGGGGAAAGGGAGAATTATTGCCTTGTAAAGTTCTAAACAAAGAAAATTTTAATGAAAAACATTTTTCGTCTGCACAATGGCTTTTGTCCCTCCCTTGGTGCCAATGCGCGCAGAATTTTCTCGTGTGAATAGGTTCTTAAAAATATGCACAATCCCGAGCACGTATTTTCGTAGATCAACCTAGTAACTATGTTATGCTGCATCTAAATTTAGAACTCAAAGGTATGTCTTCTGTTTAAATAAATAAAATATAGTTTGCTCAGCTGAGCAGTCGAATCAGCCCTAACATATTTCGTACACAACATGTTGGTAACAGAGCAAACTTCTGCCTTCAGCCTGGGTTTTTCTTAATTTAAGTCTTTGCGTGTTTCTTCAAAGTAAGCATCAGCATTTTTGCTGTAGGTCATGCCGGTTTTACACACTTGATGCCAACATTGTACAAGGAAGCAATTTTCCTTGCTTGTTTACGTTTTCATGCTACCGTGTTTTGATATTGGAATGACTTATAGAAGTGAGAACTTTCTTTGTTATGGCGTGAAATGGGTTCACAACGATATCGAGGATGACAGAGCTTCTGTTCTGAATAGTAATAACAGATCGTGTCAGAACTAGAACTTGTGTAACATGGGCGGGGGGAGGTACAGCAGATTGGGGGGCTAAGTAGGCTGTGTTCAAATTTACTTTTTCACGTTCCACAGTATGCAGAAGCAAAATCTGTTGTGTGTCTAAAAATGCATATTTTGCTGAGAATGTGACACAATGTCTGTCGCAATCAATTTCAATTTTGATAAAGCTAAAAGGTAGTCAGGGAAAAAAAGGAGATTTGGCAAATCTTTGGGGGGCATGGCCCTGCTGCCCCCTGTTCCCCCGTCCCTGTGTAAGACAAGATTATCTTTGTTCTCCATATTTCTTTACATGATTTAGGAATACAACTCTGAATTCTGAAAATCTATAACTCATGTACTCTAAAAACTCTGAAACTTTGACCCTCAAATCAAAAATGATTGTTTTAAGAATAGTCATGGACGTCACTTCCGATACTCAACTCCTTCCCAGACTACTTCCAGGACAACCTGTACCTGCAAAGTTAAGCCTTAAGAGATACACACCACGTATGGATTTACTGCCAAATGACCTTAGGAATAACAGATTTCAGCTCAAAATGGCTGTTACATCATTTATTTGAAAACTGAGTTAAGTAAGGAATTCATAATGCAAAATGTTTCCGCCAGACACTGGTCACAGCTTTCATTTGGGTACGATCCTTTTAATTAAAAGTTACAGGAAATGATAGAATATATATTGTACGCGAAATTGTTCCACCTTCACTCCAAACGATTGCTGTGATCAGTGTCTGGCGAAAACGTCAAGCAATTTGCGTCTGTAACTTAACACAATTTCCATGTTCTGTACCACTCGTCAATTCTTCTAATCCCATGTTATAGATAGTTGTTATCTCAAAAGACTAAAATTCCTATTAAAGTGAAACGTTTCATTGTTCTACCTTCACTCCAGACGATTGCTGTGATCAGTGTCTGGCGAAAACGTCAAGCAATTTGCGTCTGTAACTTAACACAATTTTCAAGTTCTGTACCATTTGTCAATTGTTCTAATCCCATGTTAAAGATAGTTGTTATCTCAAAAGACTAAAATTCCTATTAAAGTGAAACGTATCTGTTCTGTTTACATCATACCTAGCCATGATGGTTTTATCACACACGTAAGCTAAGTAAAGATTCCAGCAGGGGATTAAAGCATTCATAGTACAAAACAATACATAGCAAGAAGTTAAAGACATCGTATGAGCTTTCTTCATAAATCTAGTACATTACGAACTTAAAAGGGAAATCAAACTTGTCAACGTTCAGAAGATACATTTAAATACCAACAGCTTTGTACATAAATCAATTTGGCAAATAGAGAACAGTTTCACAAGAAGTGGTTTTGGTTGGGTTAATGGAACCGAAAGACCTGTAAGGTTCCATTCTATAAATAGTGTCGAATGAAACACACCTTGTGTGATTGCAGGTCTATTTTAAGGACTTCCAGGCTGATAGGAAAGAAGATAGAATCCACTACTTTGAAGGCAGAAGGCACTCAGTACCTTGTTCCAGTTGACAAAGTGTCCGAACTGATTGAGGAGAATTTCCGAAGAAGCCGAACGCCGAGGAATATAGGTTTGGTCAAACTACGAAACTTCGAATTTGGCAGTGTTCGATTATTCGAGTAAGGCGATATTCACTTTACTTCTATTAAGTCTCATCCGGTGTTTCCAGCGCCTTGTCCATTGCGCCCTACAGGTGTGATGGACTCAACATTCTTCACGACATGCGAGAGACTTAAAATGTTTGTATCGGAATAAAAGACTGTTGTCAGACATAATACGGCGAAATGAATTGTTTTCTGTCTCCTAAGAGCATACAATGTTTCCAAGATTTAACCGAAGTCTTGTTGCACAGACAAAAACATTTTAGTAAGCGCCGATGTAATAATAGACCCTGTTTTGACCTGGACCTAAGAAATATCAAGATAAATGGACTTCTGGCTATTTTTGGTTCGTTAATGCTTTGGTTTATCTTGAATAGAGTCCCGAAAACAACTATACTGAAATATGAACTAGACTGCATAAATGCCAACCTAATACACCACTGACTAACGTACCTGGCTTTTTCGTAACTAACCGACTCGCTTGTGGTTTACTGGCTAAACATATATGGCTGGCGCACTAAAACATCATCGCATTCAATTACAAACACACACATACACACTAACTCATCTTGTTAATGACTCATTCATCTACTTTCAGATAAACTGACCTGCTGACAAACAGGCAGAGGGGCAGACTGATTGACTGACTGACTTACAGACAGACTATCTATTTACGTATCTACCTACCTACCCTACTAACTAATTAACTAACTAAGTAAGTAACTAACTAAATAACTAACTAACAGATTAACTAACTACCTAAAAAACTCATCAACTAAGTAAGTAACTAATCAATTAACTAGCTAAATAATTGAGTAACTAACTAACTAAATAACAAACTACTTAACTATGTAACTAAACAACTAATTGATTAACTAACTAACTAACCAACTAACTAAACATGTAACTTATAAATTAACTACTTAAATGAATAACTGAATAACGATTTAACTAACTAAAGAACTAGTTAATTAACTAACTAAACAACTAACTAACTAAATAAGTAACTAATTAATTAATTAGCTAAATAACTAATCGAATAAATAATTGAGTAACTAACTAAATAACTAACTACTTAACTATGTAACTAGACAACTAATCAGTTAATCAACCCATCAAATTATAAATTTGAGTACTCACTAACTAATCAATAATTTAACTAACCGACTAACCAACTAAATCAATCAACTTTTTCATCAACAACTAACTAACCAACATGCAAACTATTTTACTTGCCAAAGCGAGGAGTCCATTGAAATGTTCTATGTTTCGTGTTGATACCGTTCAAATAGCTCACTGCTCTAATCCTAAAAACGAACTCAGGAACTTACCACACCTAAAACACCTGTCTGATTTCATTGGGATTACAGCCATGGAAGACCCGTCACTTAAGCTGTGGGGATTAAAAGATTCCCGGTATGGATAGAAAAATTGCTAAATATATCGCAACAAATTTTATGGCCGAGAGGCAACCGCCCAACACTTGCTTTAAAACAGCTGTGCTAAAGAAAACATAGTTTGACATGAATGCTAATATAAGAGATCGGATTCTGTTCTAGCATCATGGGCTTTGTCATCAGACGTACAAAATGTTTTACTTCCTAAAGATGGCAGCAATACTCTGTCCTTATCAGATATCTAACAGTACTCTCTTGAAAAAATGATAAGTTAGAATCCGGGCTATAGTTTTTTGACGAAAATTCGTGGCTTGAATGTGAAAGAGGGACATAACCAATTGTAAATCTCCCGTGGGACCATCGGCGCCCTTCTCACCTATGAAGAAGCATGATAAACGGTTTAGATTCAGTTAGGGGAGTTGGTTCGCGTTTGGACATATTTGACGCGATTCTACGTTTTGCATCTCCCCAAATCCGTCACATGGATAGGACGAACTCTGCGCTGGAATTGAACCCTGGTCGGTGACTTGCCAAGCGAGGTCCTAGACCACACAACCACACACTTGAAAAAATCTACATTACAAATATTAAAAAGAGCATATGTCTCAAATGTTATTAATGAGAATAAATTGAAGGGGTGAGCAGCACGAAAGCCGATCCCTAAAGGAAGTTACCTCAGAAAATTAGTTGACAAAAGTTAATGGTAAGTGACGGATATTCCATCTGTTTAAATCCAGCTTTGATTACACATCAGCGCAAGGCGCTTATGCACATACTCACATCCCTACTATTTAGGAGAATTTCACAAGGAAATCGTCAAATTATACTATACGCAAATTTATTACACCTCCAGCACTTGTATGATGACGTTTGAGTTGTTATACATCACTCCTAAGAATAAGTGTTGGAATCATATAATATGCACCACACTTTATATATAGCTAAATGTTGGCTGCACAAACATTCTCTTAATGTTCCTTAGAGAATTTTTGGTTTGTCAGCCCTAGAAACGCTTTCAATAATGATTTTGCTCCCTGCTATATCGCTTCTGCACTCTGGATAGGTGCACCGGTTGTTTAGATCCAAAGTGTGTGCCATTAGTTATTGGCCCGAGCCAAAAGTATTAACACGTATATCTACATTGCAGCACGAGGAGTCAACTTTATATTTTCAATACCTAGCTGTTGTAAATATAAAATGAAATCAAAATATGTGTCATATATGTGCCGTAAGTGTAAGACTGGATTCGGTTATCGTACAAGATTGATTCCCCAGCGATAAGGTATGAGAGGTGTGAAACGGCATACGATTATTGCTGGCATCAGAGATTATGAAACACATAATAATAATCTCTACTGGCATCAGATTGATTGCATAAGGGGTTTAATGCATCTGGGGATGGGAAACTGTTAAAAATGCAAAGTAGTCGGGTATTAAATTCAATGTAAGTGAAGACTACGATGAGATCAGTCCAGAGAATATTTTCCCAAGCAACTGTGAGTCCAAATAAATACATGTCTGTATAAGGCACTTTAAGTTTATTTAAGTTTATCCTACACCCAAGAATGTTGAGAGGATAAAATAGCAGTAAGTCAGATACAAGTAAAATCTATAACATAAGTCTATACTTTATTTTGAAGTGATTATAAAAATAACAGTCAGGGGGCTGCAAATGGTAAGGAGCCATGGAGGACTATACATAAATAATCCTTGGAACCTGAAGAGCCTGAAGAAGTCTCTCATAGACGAAACGTTGTCGAAGACATAGTTTCCTTTTAGGTGTAACATTCCTTAGTGCTAGTCGGTGTTTTAACCACCGTATCAGAAATAACTGGTAGAAGTAGCTTCATGCTCGTACATAATTCTAAGCTATAACCATCAAGCTATGACACTGTTTAAATCCTTAACTTCCTAACAGGGATTCCCTTATTTTTTAAACTAAAAGTACTTTCTAACGGGAATTTATCATATGTATCCCTTAAGCGGGTATTATTTATAGACGTCGTTATCAAGTACCTCATCTTTCACAGCATTTCTATTTAACCTGCAAAGTATAAAATTGTAAATCAAGCAATCAAACATAAAGAGTTATCAGCAACGATACCCTCTTAAGGTATGTTTCAACATCTTATGAAGGTGTAAGCTAATTATTTGAATATCCCCCCTTAAACACGCGAAAAAAATCTTGTTTCATTTATGCATTCTCTGACAAAACAATTGCGACAGTTTAAATAAATACCATGTAAGAATCTCGGAATGTAATGGTTCTGCCAGAGTACACAAAATAACTATCAAATTTACTTTAAGATATTTCATTATCCTACCTGCAAATTCTTCTTCTTTGGACGTTTGCAGCTTTACCTGTGAGTTTGCAGAGAATCTGTAATTCAAGCCTCAATGTTGACGTTCTCGAAGGCCTTGTTAAATAACCTGCAAGCTGACATTAAAAGTGTTTGCTTTCTTTTGAGGCAATCACTCAATAAACCACGTGCAGCTGCGGCTCATCTGTAATGTTCGCAACTTAAACGAGCGAGAGACTGTCTGGGCTAAAAGACTGAGGTCATCTGTAATTTAAAGCATCGACAATAGCTCATTGCTCATTCTACTGTGCAGCATGCACTTAATACGGTCATTTTGCTTCTATCGCTCATTAAGGCTCCGGATCTGCGTGCGCATATTTGATTCCCAGACTTGCTGCAACTCGTCCCTATAGGTCAAGGCCACCAGCTGATATTTATCGTCAACATGTTGGAAAGCTTGAAAGCAGTTTAAACTCTACTGTACATTTTTAATCGATTTTAGCTAAATTAAAAGAAGTGCAGATGGGCGCTTTGAGTCAGCGCCCAGTGATTCTGTTTGCGTAGTGGCTGGAAGACTGATAGCTATAAATGCTAGCGGTGGCGTGTTTGTGGGGAGGTACAAAAATTAGGTACCTCCGCTTTGATAGATACAGTACTCCAAATTTAGCCTTAGCTGCAGAATGAAATATGAACATAAACCATGTCTTTTAAAATCATATTAAGAGAAGACTGATATTAAATGCGTGGTACTGAATGTTTGATACCACGATAAGGATCTGAAAACAAGTTTTGTTCTTAGAAAGCTCCTAACAAGCTTACAAGCGGCTTAAATAACAGATTGGGGGCGGGTGGGGGATAAAGTTGCGGTAAATCATTCATCCCATACCGGATACCTAACAGTGAAATTATCCACAATGCGGAAAGTCACCAAGGAGTAGTAAAATTGATGCCACATGCTCAGGATGGGGATTTTACCGAGGGGTAAAACAATAAGAAAAAATCACGTACGCATCTGACGAAAAAAACACAAAAAACCAAAAAAAACCAAGTGAAATAAATAATAAAAATTTTAAAATCCTCTGAAAAATAAAAAAATCAACAGAAAAATCAAAAATCGACTGAAAAGTCAAAAATTGAGAATCAAGAAATCAACAGAAAAATAAAAAATCAACTAGAAAATAAAAAAAAATTAAAGAAATAATAAAAATACAGCTGATAAATAAAAAGATAAAAAGCTCAAAAAATCACATACACTTTTTTCGAGAGTGAATTACCCCTCGGATTTTTCTTCATACAGCTTCGGAGTTAAAATGAGTTAAAAATGTGTTGCTGAAAATATTTTATATTTAAACATACCTCATCTTGCTTCTTAAAAGGTATTCCTTCTGAAAGTACTGCACTCCAATATAGGATTTACAACTCGAATGTCGTTTTGGTACAAGGTCACGTGAGACCACTTGTACCTAACTTGCAGAGAACAGATCGCCAAGCTACGTGCGAAAAAGTCAGTTCATACTACCGTCTGAAGTACTTACATTTTAAAAAAATGGTTACAACGGATCTTTTCTAACATTTTTAGTACAGTATTCAGAGTGGCAACACTGTTGGAATCATCAATGACATTCTGATGATGGATTCTCCCGTCGATACGACGTATGAGATCTCAACTGTTCGATCAGCTGAGCAACCTACTCTTTGAATTAGAGTGAAAGTGGCTGAGTAGACCACACTCACTTGCACCCTTCACGTGTTCTTCAAGCATGTTCAGCGTGACACACATGTGTGACAAGGCTGGGCTGTCCAAACACAGGTACA
>JAAAKL020008290.1:0-16080 GCA_010016065.2 Carybdea cf. marsupialis auct. non (Linnaeus, 1758)
ATATTTAAAATAGCACCTGATTACACTAGCTGTTTTTCTTGTTTGCATCCTTAAAAAATTTTCTTTTTCTTTATCGTAGATCTTTCCCCCCCGTTCTTTCTGTTATACGTCATCCATCATCAGCTCTGATTGACATATTGTCATCAACTGTGTTGAGTAGGCCGGCGGCGTTTTTATTTCGTCAAGATATTCGATGTTTCGTTTTTTTGATTAAATTTTTGCTCATTTTATTACCCATATCTTCATTTCCTTGCCTTCTTTCTTCATTAACTCTTGCTCTTCGTAAGCTTGTTCAACTATTCTTTCCATTTCTTATACACTTAATACCATATTTTCTTTGTTAACAGCGATGCTGTTCCAATGGGACCATCATTATTAACCCCATCGTTTGCTTGTTTACTTTCTTCTCAATTGCCTTACTTTAAAACTTATTTATTATCCTTTAATAACTTATTAAGCAAATATTATTTAATTCATACCTGCCGTCCATTATCGACTGATTCAGCAGCCTATCAATTAGATAGCTACTTAGCTAGGCAGCCGGTGAGTTTTAAACGTACGCAATCTAGCTTCTTCATATCTTATTTCTGACTACTTGATTGTACCGGTGCTGCCGTGGAAGCTTAGGCTTGCAAGTATTGTTGACTGAATGTTTAGGAGTGCTGCGGTGACAAAAGACAACATGCAGACATTACTCTACTCTTTCTCTCGCCGACTGTCAATGAACTTGAAAGTCTCTAATTGGATGGAAGGGGTACCTATGCTTGAGTTCTTGTCAAAGGACACCAGCTTTGAATATACTCATAAGACGGTTCTAATGCAATTTGCACACAATAGATATATGTACATTGCAATATTCAGATTACACTCGGAATAAGTTCGTAAGACACATCCGGGAAGTCTGGGAGAGCACTTTTTCCATCTTTGGGCCTCTAGCGGTATTTGAGGCCGGTCTATGAGGCTAATAACCTGCCCCTGGTCTAGGGGAGTGTCCATTCAAAGTTTCATAATGATAGGCAAAACAGTGTGGCCGCCTTTTCCGCTTATACACAGACGCGTTCTCACTTATTATATTGGATAAGGTGAGAAACACACCGACAAGCAATACAGAATAATACATCAAAAAGGAAACAATATTTCAGACAACGTTTCGTCTACCCTCGCTTTGTTATGCGCTCGTTCCCAGATCTTTCTAGCTAGTCCTGAACAATTGCATAGCCTCGTTGGAATGTACCATGTTTCAGATCTCAGTTCAACCAATATATCATACTGAAAGTGCTTGTGTTTAATAGTAATATCACTGATAGACCGGAGTAAGTCACTAGAATAAAGAATAGTTTCCTTTTAGGCGTATCATTCTTATCATTCTTGATCTTCGTTTCTCATCTAAAGATTGGGGAAAATCACTTGTGTATTAGTGACGACATTTGTTGAGAAGTGTTTAGTGTGCGGGAATGTGCATACATAGGCTGTAAAGCCGTAGTTTTTGTAAAAGAAAAGAATCTTTTTTTTATTTGTCTATTTTTTATATTATTAATTTTTTTAGTGGAGTTGGATTTAGTCTGATTCATAAGCAGCTTATTCTACAAGCTGAATTGGAGGCCCTAATTCACTGGGTGAAATCGCAGTCTTTACTCCGGTTAACATACGCATATTGAGATCCGAAAAACTTTGCATTGGTAATCAGACTTAGTCTTTTGTGTTTGTGGTCGACTGGGGCTGAATTCCCACTCCTGATAGCGTGGTGCCAGAAAGATATGAAGTACCCAAAACGATAAATGAACCGTTATAAAATCATTTATTAATTGCTGTACCTCTATGAATGATGGTTTGCTGCTTGTGCTTCTCGGAGATTACGAGGCATGGGAAGTAAAGCAACCAAAACACCATAAGGATATGGAACATGAGATCTGCAATTTTTACGGTTCTTTGGTAACTGTTGTGTCTTAAATTAACTCAAACATCGACCAGCTCATAATGAAAGACGTACAGTTCTCTAGCAATCGTTAATAGAACTCAGTCAAAGAGATGATTGCAAATGTACAGTTTCCTTTTAATAACGTTACTCTGTTGTGTGCATTTGTCAAGATATAGATTCTGGCTTTTTAAGGCCAAAATGGGTTTTATATGTGACTGACGTAGAGTGACGGACGTGGCTCATCAACTTATAACTGAAACATCCTTTTCTTTTTGCCTGCTTATGTTATTGTCTTGATATATAGCTTCATGTGGCAGACATGACACAACCGAACATATTCATGTTTTTTGCTTTCTTGATTTAATGTCTTATTATGTAGCTTAATCTGTTGATATTGTTTTCAGTTGTAAATTTGACACCCGTACCTTAAAAAGATCAAAATTTCACTATTTTTGCTATTGTATCATTTATAGAAACGGTGATTGTTACAAAGATTTTATGACTGATAATGTATTTAAAGTTGATACTAATTTTGCACATGTCCAGAAAGTCCTTTGAATAATCAATACCTAAAAGTTGATATAGTAATATAGTGATGCAACTTTATTTTGTATGAAAGGTCAGGCTGAAAAGAAAAATACTGTGCTCTAAACACTATATCACGTGTTTGTTGTTGTGTTCAAATCTGGTTTGAGTAATCTGAGATTGCAAACACTTTGCATAAACCGTAAATTAAACCTGCTCCCCTCCCTTAACAACCAACGTTTCCATCCTGAGGTATTTAATTACTGTTATGCAAACAGACAGACAGGCAGACACACACACACACACACACACACATACACACACCCCAACACACACAACATGCAAAACACACACACCTCACACACAATGCAATTGTGACCTCCTTACAAGCCAAGTCGTGTGTGTGTGTGTGTGTGTATGTGTGTGTGTGTGTGTGTGTGTGTGTGTGTGTGAAAAACTCTCAGCCAAGGGTAGATGATAAAGATTGTTAGTCTATTACCGTACCCCCCTTGAATGGGCATCATTCATCAAAGGGCAATAATGATGTTTCTAAAGAAACATTTTCTGTAAGAGGAATGCATTTGGGTCTTAAAGGGTAGATGGACGAAGACTTGTGACACAACTTGATAAGGATTTGGGTTACCGAGGTTTCTAAAGGGAATGATCTGTGAACGAAGTTTTGGAAAGTGTTCAAAACAATGTCTGAAAAATATATCACCGGGGTAAAGCGATTTGTACACTTGCGTAAAAACTTTCCAGAATTTTCATCAATAGTTGTTATCTGTTACTAACTTTCAACAGGATTGGTTGCGGAACTAGATTTTTACAAAAATGTAAAAATAAATAGAAATGCACGTATAGTAAATGTATCTTGTCGTACCTTCGAATAAGAGGATATCAGTGGTAGGGTTAAAGTGGTTTAACTAATTGTCTAGACGTATGCAGAAGATAATGTTCCCCAAGACAGAGACCAGCTTTACCGAAGTTCAACTTGGCGCCGTTCGTAGTAACTGCCATCGATACAGATTTAGCGTTATCTTCAATAATTTTATCTGTCATCTGCTCTCGTGAAGTAGGAAAACTATGTTCTGAGAGATAAGACAGAGCATGAATAGATTGTCATCTGAAGGGGAAGATGTAACCCGGTTCCTAGTAGTGGTTTCGGCTTTCAAGAGGGTGAAAAATAGTAAAAAAAGTGAAAGGTAAAATTGGCAAAAACAAAGCCGATTCGAAGGTCATGATAAATCTGTAAAAGAAATAGCTTCAATGTGGATATTTTACTATTAGTGTGCTTAGTCAGATGTCTTTCCTCGTTCTCTATACGTAGCCTAGAAGGTATCTAGAATAGCATAAATTACGGTACTACAGTATTAAATATAAATAGTCGACAAATGCTTATTAAAGAAGTGCACTTCCTACGAAACTTTGTAGTGTTTGATCCTTTTTGATGAAATCTCATGCAGTTGGTATCTTAATCATTTGACGAGACTAAATAAAAGTTGTTTTTCTCACAAAATCAAAAAACGTCAAGATTTAGATTTAGAGGCGGGAGCTCTGGCTAAGAAACTTTTTAATAGATAGAAATGATTTTCCTCTGTTTCATAATCGCTAAGTCGTTGACAGTTTTTAAGAAAATGAGCTCAGAATAGCTGGATCATGAATCTTATGATCGTTTCTTTGGTTATGTTAATTGTAATAGTTGCAGAAAAGAAGCTCACTGTTCCACTTAAGATCAAGACTCACAGTTGTAATGATGTGATAATACTTGTGACGTACTTGGAGATACTATAGGAACCATTGTGGGCGTTTAATGATAGCTCTAAGAAGGTGTTAGTAGTCACCCCATTTGAAGTTGGTCGTGTCACCTGTCAGATCTGCCTGTGGTATTCGATCGATTAGTTGTCATCAATAGCCTTCGAAACTATAAGTCTAGAGCTTATCCCAGTTTAATTGGTTCCCTTACAATATTCAGGTCGGCATAAACCCCAGTTGCTCATATGCTGGGCAGCTGGGTGTGCTGAAAGGGGACTGAATGTAGGAAACTCAAGGGGGTAAATTTACTGGGTATATGTCGTTGGTTACTTCACTGACACCGCTAGATTAAACTCGGTGTTGTATTTAGTGTAAATCTTCACAAGTGTCCGACTGAACGCTTCACGTTGACGTTTTTTTCAACGGCTACAAATAAGCTCCAAATTTGTTTTCGAAAAGAATCTTCAATGATCACGTATAAAGTTCTTGACGGTCTTCTCTTCTTCCCTTCTCTATCCCGTAACCGTTTTTGAAGGTCGTCGGGGCCCTGCGGTACTCTGACGAATAATATTTTTCCACATCTCTCTGTCCTCTGCTGATCGTAGGGCCTCTTCGGATGTGAGTCTTGTCCATTTGTAAATGTTGTCGCACCATTTCTTGAGCTGTCGACCTCTTCTTCTTTTACCACTCATTGTGCCCTGTAATATGGTTTTACTAATGCCAATTGACCTTGTTACATGTCCAAACCAGCGCAACTTTCTCTCCTTAACCGTGTCGAGTAGGTGCCGGAACGGTCCTATAGCTAGTGCAATCTTTCGGTAAATCTCCTCATTGGTGACTCAATCTCTGTATGAGACACCAAGAATTCTTCGAAAGGACTAGCTTTCTAGTGCTTGTATACGGTGCTGGAGATCTGCAGTAAGTGTCCAGCTTTCACATCCGTACAAAATATCGAATAGACAAGAGTGCGCATTAGTCGGACTTTAGATTTTAGCCGAATCTTCTTGCCTTTCCACAGAATGTTGAACCTGCTCATTGCACTCCTGGTCTGGGGCATTCTCGCTAACACCTCAGGTTTTGAGCTCGTCTCACTAATGATCGACTCTTGACTGTAATATTGTTTAAATAGCAGTGCCCATTATTTCCAGCGGATACAGGCATGTACTCCGGTTGCCGCAGTTTTCGTTCTTATCTTTTGGTGATGTTTCAATATGTATCGCAGATATTGCGATTGGAAATGTAACTATGTTTCAGAGAACGTTTCGTCTATAACTGACTTTTTCAGGTCTATTAAAAACATTGGATATATTTCCAATAGATCTGAAGAAGTAAGTTATAGACGAAACATTGTCTGAAACATAGTTTCCTTTAGGGGGTAATATTCTTTATTGCTTGTCACTGTATGAATCACGTTATCAGAAAGGATAGAAATGCCATTACAGAGATGATTGTAAGCAAGTGGTCTTACGAGGTTGTACAGAAATCGTTTGTTCTTTGGACTGTTTATCTATAGTATGAGTATAGTCAGCATGTATTCTGCTTATCTTTGACAATCGGAATAGGCATTTTCAAGTTGGGACTGGTGGGGGTTGCCTAGTGCGTATTCCATATCTTAAAGTAGCAAAATAAATTGCTTTATTACGATCATGCTTCGACGTACCATGTTTGTTTGAAGGTGTAATTGAGTAACTTGTATTTGCATGAATAAAACCCAGGGCTATGTTCTACAGTGAACACAAGCCGTTAAGCATTAAGTGACAAACAAGTTGTAATAGGATATTTTCAGAAACTGTCCAATGGGAATATGAGTTATTCTAATTATGCAAAAAGATAGGTCACATGATCAGATTCCAAATTATGCAGATTATGCAGAATGATCATGTGACTAGCCATCTCGTGACTTAAACGTGTTCTAGGAGAGGCTCCAACCGTCACAGGCTTCTTTATGCTTGGCGTAACGTTATTTAACATCGAGTTAGAGTAGGCAGATGAAGTAGACTATTACCTAGCTTCTGTCTTTATTATTTTTCTTTACTTTTTGTAACTCAAAACATTGTCTTCTAGGAATTGATAATGTATGTAGAGACACATATTGGATTTAACAAAATTGACAACCTTCCTGACGTCCAATTTAAAGCCGGGACAACAAACGAGGAGAGACAATTCAAGTAAATTGTATTTGCTAAATATACTGTATTCCGTAAAACAATCGTCCATTTACCTGGTACTTTTTAATTGCCAATTACAGGAATGTTTTATCTTGATCATTTTTTTGTTGGTGATTTTATATTGTTTGTAAAACTAGTAGCCTGTCTACAAAGAATGCCAAACCCTTGCTCCCGAAAATGTAAGACAGTCATTCAAAATTACAAATTTTACTTATTTTAAAGGAAAATTAACCTTGGCAAATAATTTTTTCGGGACGCTATAAAATGCTAGAATTTTAGAGATTTACTAACCTAGAATTGCCAAGATGTACTTTCCTAGAATTCATTTGTGAGAGTAGATACTTGTACCCTAACCCCTACCCCTACCCCTACCCCTAATCCTAACCGCTAACCCGTACTCTAATTTGATTCTAGGAAAGTGCATCTATGCTTAAATTATCCTTCTAGGGAAAGTACATCTCTACCTGTTCCAGGAAAGTACATTTCTAACTTTCTAGCATTTTACGTGTTCCAAATTTCTTCACCTTAACAGTGGCTTTAGGAAACAAATATTTTTGGTCCCTTTGTTCCCTAATGTTGGGTTGTCAATCATCCCCCTACTCCCAATGAAAACCTAAAGCCTGTTACAGTACTGAGACATGCGCAGAAAGTACTCATACATATATATAGGCACATACACAATTGTGAAAACAGACTTCTTTGACCTTTGAACTCTTAGACATGACCTTGACAAGACCAACTCACTTAACAATTTTCGTTAATTACGACCCTCCTCCCTCTAACAATCAGGGGTGGATAACAAGATTTTTTTGTTGGCTTTAGGACCTTCCTTGAACAAATTTGCATCAAACGTAGACACCTAATTATACTGGGAGACTTCAACCTCCAAGTGAGCATGAGACATAACTGCAATACGCAACGTTGCTAGACCTCATCAATACCTTCGCCTTGGTACAACACGTTGAGGGAGCTACCCTTGCAAGCTATGGCATGCTCTATCTTGTTCTTACAAGAAGAGAAAATCATGGTGTAGATGATTCTTTTATTGATCGAGGGTTGTATGATCATTTTGCTGTTGTTCCTTATATTTGCATAGAATCATGCGCGTATAGAAATAACATACAGAAAGCTTAAAGAGTATCAACTATGAAGTCGTTCGTCGTGATATCACACGCTTCTCCCACTTAAGTAACACTGAATCCATGGCGTGTTATGTAAAGCTGTGAATGTGCCCGAAAATCTGTTGTTGATTCCCATGCGGCCATAATACAACGGACCATCACTCCACATCCAGATTCTCCCTGTATCACTAATGTATTATTGCATATGATACATATGAAGCGTTGCTGGCTTTCTTCCAGGATACAAGTAGATACGCAATGTTGCATTTAACTTCTTAATCTTAAACTCACAACCTACAATATTGACAGATCTTGTTTTGTTGTTTTGAAGTTGTTTTGCTTATATTCTGTCTCAATCAACTTTTCGTGAATCATATTCATTGTTAAAATTTTACGTTCGTCATGGCCATCACAACTTATTCGCTTCTCAATAGCATGAAGACAATTCAAATTTGGTATATCTGTTCCCTTTTACCTTCCTCTCTACTTCCTTCATCATTTGTAACAATTTCACCATCAGTCTGTTCTTCTATATCAAACACACTACCATGATCTTCTGACATAGTGTTTATTTTCCTCGTGATTTCTTCAATCTCAACATCCAAGAACCATCCATTTTTCCTTATAGCTGTAGATTGTCCGGCAAATTTCTCTGCAGTCAATTCAGAAAGTTCAATCTCATTCCAAATGCGCAACATTCCTTTCTAAAACCTCTCTTTCTAGGATCTTTCACTTCATTACTCTTTTGTGTATTTCATTTTACTCCCACTTCTGTCAGCATTATCTTGATTACGACCGGACCTGTGCTGCTCACCAATTGTATGCACCACGTAAACCCACAAGTATTTTTGCCCCAGGATATTTGTGACGCAATAAGCTTAACATAAAGCAAAATTGTTTGTGAATGGTAAATTGATTCCTTCCATTCAAAAAAACGAACGTTTTCGGTACTTCAACTTTGATAATTGTGAACATAAGAGGACTTAAGTTGAAGCAACTGACAAAATTCTTTCTAAAAACAACCCAAAAATAAATGACTCCTGTATAAACGATATCTTTTGTCTAAAATCTCATGGCACTTAACGATATCTGATATTAACATTACATGGATAAAGAGTACACTTGATCTCAAATGCCACATTTACTTTCGTCGTCGGCTAGAGATGCCACCTTCCGGCACTTACATAGTGATGTTGAGTAAAAGCAAGATTGGTCTCAACATTATAGATATTTTTACCAAATTTATTCAGTGCCAAGTCATTATGAGAAAGAAATTGCGAGATGCATCATACTCAGACATCCACCTTGCTCTTGGTGATTCAAAACATCGTTTCATCCGATGTGATACTTTTAAAAATAGTAAAGCTGTTAGCAAAATGCGTTATCTTGACATCTCAGGGGTTTTTTGTGTCAGATCTACACAAGGAATGTTTCCTTTACATCTTGAATTATGGCATACTTTTACATTACGTTACTTTAACAATAATCTTCCCACTCTCCAAAACCTGGTTCTTTAGAGCAAATCTGCTAACTCTCTTTGTCACGCTTGCCAGTGTCCTCAAGCTCTCCAACACGTCGTCTCTGGCTGCAAAGTTCATCTTAACGAAGGCCGTTACAAATGGCGTCACGATTCCGTTTTAAACGTTATAGCCACTTTCCTCCGTTTCCTCCTCTGACCGAGATATAGATTTCTACTGTGATGTGAATAGGTTTCAATCTCCTTCTATCCTATCTGGTCCTGAATTGCGCCTGATCTAATAGTAATAAAAGACAGCAAGTTCTTCGTTGTCGAACTTACTGTTGGACTCGAAGCAAAATTAAGTGAAAACGTTGATCAGAAATCTTTAAAATATAAATCATTGAGCAGAAAACCCCTAAATGATTATAGTGATTCCTTCATCAATCTACGTATGAGTTCTATAGCTGGCATCGCTAGGAATAGTAAATGCTTCATAGGCATGCTGAGCAGCCTTAAACATATAATGGCGACTTTATTTCAAAAAAAGATGATTTCTTGGATCATCTGCACAACTTGTTCTTTTCGTTTGTAAACGTGATTTACTTATTTGGTAATTTTGTTCTGTAGGCGCGACTATGTCATTATCATTTGAATATCCCATTGAAGATGTATTCAGATGTAACTTAGTATGGTATAAAATTAGATATCTCAAGTTTAAAAATTGTTATTATTATTTGTTGTTGTTGTTTCAGCTTATGTTCTGGCTGTTCTAATTACCGTTACATACTCCTGTTAGGTGAGTCATAACTAATGACTAAGGGCTTCTTTCTTTACATTTCTAAGATCATTCTCCGTATCCTTGCAGTGTCTGACAAGGCAGTTCTTTGTATTTCAGCGATATCATATGGAGTTTCAAGCTTCTTAAAACCATTTTTTAAATCCTTTTGTGACACTGCCATGGGCCCCTATTACTACTGGTACTACCTGCAGGTTTCTCATTCTCCACAATCTTCTTATTTCTTTCTTCAGATCTTCGTATTTTTCCACTTTTTCTTTTTCTTTTTAATTTTTGTTTTTGTTTTTGTTTTTGTTTTTATTTTACTTTTTTTTTTGTTTTTTTTTGTTTTTCTTCGTACTGTAATTTCTAAAAATACATGCTCTCTCTTTCTAATTAATTACGACAAGGTCAGGCCTCCAATCCTTGATTACATTGTCCCATTGTGTATTAAGGGCCCAAAGAGTTTGAAACTATCATTTTCTACCTTTTCACCTAGTCTTTTCACTCCTTACGATGATCTTTTTAACTTCCTTCACTACCCCTTCAGCTCACCGAGACAATCACAAGAAGTGCTTTATTTTCTATCTACACTATATTTTCCTGGCAGCATTATCATGTGTCCCAATGTATTCTTTCGGAGCATGTGTTTCACACTCACTCTGCTGCACACTTTCTTCTCTTTTTCCCACACTCTGCAAAGTAGATTGTCGATATTTTTATCAATGTGATGCTTGATATAGTTTGTCCTAATCGCCTGTTCCGGCGCTAAACACAACAAAGCCCTTGTTTCAAATAACTTAAGGATAGCCAATATCATGAGTTTTCATTGTCTAAATTTATTATCTTTCTCCTTTGAACCGCCTATACGTCTTCTTTTCCTTACACTTTTTGCTTGGAAACCTGTCCACATCACTCTTTGGGTGCCGTCTGTATACTCGTTTATGGTTCCTTCTTTTATCTCGAATTCCTTGTGACCTTCTTCATTGCTTATATACAAATCTACCTTGATATTGCAGAGAGCTGCAGTACTGCGCAGTCTCAATCTGAACAGCTTTTAGTCTCTCACAGACGAGCAATGGTGAAGTTAACCGTAAAAATACAACTGCTGGTGAATCCTTGAGCGTCACATGAAACATGGATTAAAACTAATTTTAATTGAATGTACCTATTTTGAATACAATAGTTACAGAGCAACGTTGAGTATACTCATCTGTAGCGTGATGTCGTTATCTGATTTTTCAGTTTTACTCTTCGCTTAATTGAACAGATCAAATTCTCTGATGTATAAACTATTTCACCTAGATGCATTTAGCAGTAGCTTGAATTGGCACACGTTGTATCAAGTTTGAAAACTAGTCATTGAATGAGCATCCCTCTGGAGGGTCGACTACTGTTACAAAGAAAAACGGAATGCTTCTTCGCAGTCCAGTTTTGTCTATAAATAAAGGCAGTGGATGAGTAAATAGTTATAAAATCGCCAGTATGTAAGTATTGGCATTTTGAACAACAAAACGCACCACAAAATATCTAGTGTCATAACCCGTTTTCAACTAGAAGCTCCTGTTAACGTATAATTTGACAAAGCACATTCAGCTGCACTTTGTGTAACTTTGTGATTCGCAAAATTCAAATGGTCCATCAATCAATGTATCAAACAATTAGTCAGTCAATTTTGTTAGTGATTCAGGTATTCGTCACTTAGAGTGATGCCCAATATGATGCACTGCGTCTTTTTCTGAGCTCCCTCCACGAGGTCACTTTGGCGTGATGCTAAAGCCCATGTCTCACAACTGCAGCTCATTAGAAGTAGTATATATTCATTGTGAAGCTTCCTCTTTATCTAATGCTAGCCCATTTTTATTGTATGTGATGCTGTTTGCTCTGTATGGATATAGTGCATGTGTCCGAGGAACAATGAATTCATTGAGAAGCTTCCTCTTTATCTATTGCTAGCCCATTTTTATTGTATATGATGCTGTTTCCTCTGTATGGATATAGTGCATGTGTCCGAGGAACAATGAATTCATTGAAAAGCTTCTTCTTTATCTATTGCTAGCCCATTTTTATTGTATATGATGCTGTTTCCTCTGTATGGATATATTGCATGTGTCCGAGGAACAATGAATTCATTGAGAAGCTTCCTCTTTATCTATTGCAGGTCATTTCTATTGTATATGATGCTGTTTCCTCTGTATCGATATATTGCATGTGTCCGAGGAACAATGAATCGAATAATGAATTTCAAAACATCACACTCTTTTGTTTTTGGTTTGCACTGGGTAGAGATAGAAAGAGTTACTGTTATAAAAAAGATTTTTGCTGAAGATTTTATCAAGAAGCCCACTTTTTTGATAATGGCATGTTACATTTTTTACATTGCTTACATGTTATATAGGTTTAAAATAGATGTATTTGATTCGTTGAATAAATCCTTCAATAACTTCCTTAAATATGTATAATTGTTGTTAAAATACCATCATAATTTACTCTCAAGTTGTCAGATCTCTAGAAACTCACAAACTCTGCAATAATGTCACAATGATAAATGCCATATTATTATGATTGATGTTGCAGTAATAATCAAATACAACCGTTAAGGACCGCCTACACTATCTAATAACTGCCAGGAGATATCGCAGACCCCGCATCGCTCCTTTGCATGTTGTTGTGGACCCCAATTTGCGAAACACTACTCTAAATAGCTCTAATCTTCGTCAAATTCTTGCTCAAAAACACCGAGTTCTCCTTCACAAATGTCGCAAACGTTTCAAAGTTTCATTTTTACCTACATTTGACATTGATACCATCTGTATCTCCGTGCAGAGTTTGGATACGGGAAGTATGCATTTTCAGATCTTTCTCCTTCAACTTAGAAAACGGGTTGCCCCAAATATATGCATTGTAGGTTTATGAGCTCCCTGTGAAATATGATTTGCATGTTATATTCAGATCCCGTCTTGTCCAGGTCATTCTTTCTATTGATTCTTTATACTTCTTTTCTCTTTTTAATCTTTATATAGAAATGGCCAAAGTAATTGTCATCCTACACAAAAATGTTTTTAGCAATATATTATTTTACTTTAAAACACCAGGAATCGACAAGTCTTGACCTAATAGAAAGACTTTTCATTGACCATTTCTTGACGATTTACAGCCAGCCAACCTAGCTGTAAACCTTGCCTGCATTGCAAAGTTGCAGATGACAATTATTAAAAATTGATATCCGTACGTTCATGGTTACGCAGGAGAAGTAAAACTACCCAACTGATTTTAAGTTTTATTTTCAAGGTCATAAAAAGTTCAAGCCGTTGCTCTTTCATGAATAAGTATACCACATTGTCCATGTGTCATTTATTATTTATCGAGTGCGAAATGTAAGAAACAATTTAAGAAATTTAATTTCATGAAAGAAATAGTTTAAGTTTCGTCTGAGTCTATAAATTTTATGAATTGATTCAACTATTGAAGTAAAGTCAAGTATGATTTTTCATATTCTTAAAGAATCACTATTAATTTTCATGTCACATAATTTTTAGGACAAAAAAATACGTCTCATTCCTTATTATTACACCAGTGGCGGCTTTAGGGTATGGCAGGCAGGGCGGTAGCCTAAGGCCCCGCGCTTTCACCTCAGAGAATTTTGTGCAAAATTTAGAACCTTTATATCCTAAATCTTTGCTTTTGACGTACTATTTCGGTCAAATCTTCCATCACTCCCGTCTATTCGGGACCTTTGAGTATCACTGCCAAAAACGTCCGTCAGCCAGTCAGTCAGCTTCTGTTTTCGTACTTTTCAATGTATGCACACGCTGCACTTCAAATATAAACTATTCCTCACTATAGGCACTGTGAAAGCCTCCTACGATGTGAGCTATATGGGGTGAGACGATATTGACAATAATACTTTTCTTTCTATCGGGCCCCTCGTTGGAAGGTGCCAAGGGCCCCCACGCGTCGGAAAACCGCCCATATATTACACCAAGAAAGTGGAAATGTATAGAGTTGACATTCGTGGTCACTACGATATCGACGTCATTACTTTGAACAATGTTTCTCTCAGGATGGTGAACTTTAGTGATCTTGAACCGACTGCCGGTGTCTTTGACAAAGGAACTTTCTCTTTCTCTTGGAGCTTTACAATGGAAAAGATGAAAAGAAAATTCTACATTTATTTCCGGTTACAAAAGATGAGCGTAAATGTAAATAACTTAAAAAGGTGGATATGACTGTGTACCACGTACCTGATGTTTCAAGTCAATCGTATCATTCAATTTTAGCTTATCTCCTCTAGTGGTTACTCTCTTTGATTTCTTTGCTAACTCGTTTCTACCAAGTCCATAGCCGCGTGCATATTTATATGTGCCTATAAGTCAGTTTGAGCTTGATCCTTCTCATGCTTTAGCTATTACTAACATTTCTATCTGATCTTTTCTTATCGAATCGCAATGTGTCTGTGTGTGACATTGTAAGTGGTCTATCTCAAATTCCCATAAGTTCTTTACGGGTTACATCCTGTCACCAACAGTTTATCAGTTTTTACGGTTTTCTCGGTCAGCTGTTTGTGTCTACGAAGGAGGCTTTTGTGTAGCTTAATCGAAGTTTGAATTCTTTACTTGTTGCTGGCCCAGACCTCCACGAGTCGCGAGACATCAGTGCTTGACTTGGCTGGCAACTTCTGTCAAGTTCCTCACTTGTTATATGCTGGCACCAACAAAACCTTTACGAGACGCAAGACATCAGTGCTTGACTTGGCTGGCAACTTCTGTCAAGTTCCTCACCTGTTATATCCTGGCCCCAACAAACCCCCTACGAGTAGGAAGACACCAGTGCTTGACTTGGCTGGCAACTTTTGTCAAGCTCTTCACAAGTTACATGCATTTACAAATCCTAACAGCAACATATCGTTTAATTTTAGGGGCCCACTTAATAATTGATCAATTAGGTTCATGCTTTGGCATAACTAGTCGGGTTAGTTAGGAAGGTCCGTAACTTAGGCAATAACATTAGAGAGTTCGACATTTAGTTGATGAAATTAGATAGTTCGTATAATCTATAATAATCAAAGGGAGTATGTATGTATTTGTATATGTTTGTATATTCTACTTCTACTCCTCCATTTTATTGACGGATCTGCACGAAATCTGGGCGGTGACCTCTTTAGACCCATAGATTTCTGACGACGAAAGATGAGCAGGGTACGGGGAGGACTTCTCCATAATTGACCCGAATTCCATGAGATTGTTAAGTATTGGTTCAAATTTTGGTGTGCACGCCCTCAATCCCTTTAGAAGTAATACTGAGTGAGACTGACCTATCGGTGGTGGGTGGTTTTAGATGGTAGTTAATAAGTTTAGATATTTCTAAACAGTCAGTTAGTAACTGCGGCTCCTGTCCCCCTAAAAGTTCTGGAAACTTCTAATTTCTCACAAAAGTCATTGCCCATTTTATGGCAGTACCAGTATGTAACATATATGTTAAATACCGCTACTTAGGTTTTTTGCTGAAAGAAAATCTAACTTGAAACTGCAAATATCCAAGTCGGTTGAATATTTTAGATCTAAAGTTCGGTAAGCAAAATGTGTGTCCCAGGAAATTGAAGTGGCCGGTATTCCTATGTTAGTTACGATTTGAATGTCTGTCAGTTAATCCCTTTAGTTGTTTGGCATGTTATTATTAGAGATCCGTTTATGGTGCACTTAAGGCTAAGAACTTTATAAGTGCCCCATTCAGCCGGTCTGAGAACCTGTCCCAAAGCGACCGCTCTGCACTACCAGTTCATTTCTCAGCTTGTAACCGTTGGTCCTTCGAGCATAGTTGAGTCTTTCGTAAGGAGTATGCTTCTCATTGAAGTTGCACAAACTAAGGGGTATCCTTGCTAGAACATCAGTTAACTTTAATTTACAGGCTAGCCCGCGTGTTGGTTTTGCTTTATCGTAGGCAATTTGGCAATAGGCAATAGGTCTTTTGAAGGCTTTCATCGTAACTCATATGACGAAGAAATTGTTAAGAGTTTTACGTTTTCGGATTATATTTAATAAGCAACATGATCAATGGACGTACAATGTATATGCAGATTTGCTTCTACTTTTAATTGGTACTGTCAATTTAGAGCTTTTATTTGAGCGATCGATGTGTCAACTGCTGTATTCTGTATTTTGTTACACTAGATTTTGTGAGCCCGAAACATACCTCGTTATTAGCAACAGAACACGTGCAGGAGTCTGCAGATATAGTGTCCTTTCGAAAAGCGCAATGACTTGGCTTCTCCATTAAATTCGGTTCTCCGTGATCAGGATTGCTAAAGGAGGACTTTCTGATCATTAATCCAGTGTCCGTGTTAGCATGTGGCACTGCATAAT
>JAAAKL020008291.1:0-16080 GCA_010016065.2 Carybdea cf. marsupialis auct. non (Linnaeus, 1758)
TCGTCGTCCACATCATCATCATCATTATCATATCATCATTTCCATCGCCATCTTTATCATCATCATCATCATCATCATCATCATCATCATCATAATTCTCATCATCATCATCATTCTCATCATCATTATCATCATCATCATCATCATCATCATCGCCCTTGTTATTCACAGTAGACACAAGTTCAGCTTAATGTGGCTTGACAAATTCCTAATCGTTTTACAAAATCTACTAAAAAAGCTACAAAATGTTACTTCTAATCCACAATATCTATAGAACAGTTTTTTGGTTGATTTTCGGGATGATGCTATTGACTTATACTAATCTGATTTCTGACATGATGTTTGAACACTTGCAACAAAAATGGCGTCCTGCAAAACAGTGAAACATGTAACCAAGTTTAACTTTAAGATTTTCGCGCCGAAATAGAGCCAGGCCTTGCTAAAATCGTTACCAAAGGAAACTTAGACGTTACATTAGACAGTATACAGTAATTGATTAGGTTTTACTGCAATGTATCATAATATTTCAATTCAAGTGAAAGCAATGCCGAAATGTAGAGAACCTGGATGCGAGGATCGACTGGTTGTAAGACTTTTAAAGGAAAGTAGTTTTTCCTGTAGAAAAATTGCGAAAAATATTAGATGTAGGCCTTCAACTGCTCACTATATTAGCAAACGTTATTTGGCAAGGGGATCAGTTGCGAAACAACGTCGATGTAGCCGACCAAACAAATTGTCTGCTCGGGCTGAGCGACACATCTGTCGTTTGTCAAGGCAAGAACAATAACAGAAGTATTCGGACAATAAAAACAAAGTAAACTCTAATAAGTTAAAAGAAAACAGGTCTCGACCAATTTGGCGAGAAGATTATCACATTAATATCGAATGCGTAGCTACAAGAGGAAGCAAATCCATATATCTCGGCCATGAACAAAGTACAGAATGACATGGGCGTCCATTTTGTCGTCATGGTTGCCGTCGGATTGGGAGAAGGTCATTTCTTCGGACGAATAAAGATTTTTCTTAGGCAACGATGCCAATAAAATTTGTGTGTGGATACAGAAATTCGAGTCCAAATGTCCGCAGTTTATATTTAAAAATATTTGCAAATACAGCTTAAGTTATGTTCTGGTGTTGTATCTTTCCGACCGGACCAGGAGCTCTTGTCGTGTGTGATGTATAGCGTCAACTCACCGCAATCAATTCAAAAGTAGATTTGCAGCAATTGACACCCGCCATATTCATTTCCGTAGGTGTTCAAATACTTTTGGGAGGGTAAAGCACATTCTTGGATAAAAAGAAGGTGTAGCTCTATTCAAAGTAAGGAACCACCTTGTCTGCGCCATGTCACTTAACCTTGGAAAGACTGCCATCAGGCTCACCAATCTGTCTTAAACCGTTATTAAGTTGCAAAGGACTATTGAGAAGAAAGTATTTGAAGTGATGAGTTCTCAAAAGCGAATGGGAATATAGGAAAACTCCATGCCGCGAATCATAGCTCCAATTTCAGAGCACACGCCGCGAGTCTGTGGGTTCCGGCTTCGAATCTTGATGGCGACTTCTTTCTGATTCTGAAGGGTTTTTTAGAAAATTATGACTTGCCTTACTCTCTGATCGATAAAAGTTTTAAATCACCAGTACAGAGAACTATTAGTCTCAACTGCAAATTTCCTAGCTTACTAGAAGCCAGTTATGGGACCCAAGCACCATTTGGTTTTCTGTGGTTGATGGCTAGATTATATCCGACCTCTCTGTAGGAGAACAAGTACTGAAATTTTAGGCAATTTTGCGTTCCAACGCAAATCATCATTAATGAATTATTTGAAATGCGCGTGTGTCTATGTATTTCAAAAAACTACAAGCTGACTGGGTTATCACAGCTGCGAGTTGAAACAATTAACAAGTGTCAGACTGAAATTGCAGGTGTTTGAATTGCCTTATCTTCACAGAATCGTACTTCTCCACAATCAGTGAAAGGTTCTTAATTTTCCTCGTCGGTAGCAATCACCAACTGATAGGAACTAAGTTTCGATTTTTAAGGTGCCCAACAAAAGGCAAAAGATAATAAGGCGCTATTAAGTGGATCATGTCATAAATGAAGATGAACTTTTACAGTAAAGAAGACTATTCCTATCACTGTTGCTGTAGTTTTTCATGTCATGAATCTTTAATACTGTCGAATATGTAGGCCTTTATGCTATCGACAAAATCTTCGTAGGCCATAGCTAGTTAATAATTCGTTATTATGTATGCGATAGAAATTGAGGCAAAAGGAATTGGTGCAGAAGGAATAATTTTGAGGAGCTCAAAACATGTTTTCGACGCTACCGTAACTACTGCAGAGGGAAGTAACGACAACACAACTTCGTTGCTGTTTCAGTATGACAAGTAATGTCATAAAAAGCTGAGAAGGTGCAAATCAAGTTGTAACCTTGTCAATACTAGGGGGAAATTACTACAACGGATGTGTGTTATAGTTTCCACTACTAGCAAATTATTACAGAGAGGGGCGCAAGTTTGGACGTAGACTGGCTGGGACTGATTGCTAGCTCCTGCAAGCACAACACCAGTGCCAATGCCCACTGTTACAATTCGTTTATGGACTTTGGTCATACAGCTTTATTATGTCCCTCTATAGAGTTAGCATTTCGTGATCCTATATACCTCTATTGCCAAAATAAACATATATGCCATGTGTCCAATTGCTTTATTTGCATTACGTGATGACGGGACAAGAATCTCTGTAGTGACGCAATATCGAAAACAATAGACGTCCCAAATTTCTCCCTTTCGTTGGTAAGGGACCGTAGCTTAGTGGAAAAGCGTCGTGTTGCGAAAGGCGGAGATCATGCGTTCGATTCCCTGTGGTCCCACGATTTTTCACCTTCGAGATTTTACAACACTGATGTCTACATTCAGTCATTACAAATGGTGACCCCGACGTGATACGAACACGCAGCCGATTTTTCAACTTCGAGATTTTACATCTCTTCCACGATTTTTCTTTTTCCTATTTTATCCTAGGAGCTAATAGAATATGTACAAAAGTTAAGGAATAGTGCATATTAAAAAAGCATTGATTCATTCGATTACTGCAATGTATCCATAGTAAAAAAGCTCCTTCACTATTCGCCAAAGTCTTAGTTATAATTGTAGAACGGAGGGAAAGAACGTTCAACTTGGTAAGACTTTACAGCAAGCCATTCTTATAATGAGGTACTGATTACTATGAGAAACAGAAAGCGTCTGTAAAGCATTCTGCGGAATCCCTTAGTCTTACAACGCCCTTGGCATCTCCAGTGTGGTCTTAAGGAAATCAGCTAATCAGCTGTTAAGTAGGTACTTAATCAACTCGAGGAATTTAATGTCGCATGCTCTCAAACAAACCTCATATCCAGTACTGCTGATGACCATAAGTAGATAAAAATTGATCGATTTTCTTCCATGAACGGGTAACAAGATGTCATACATACGCTTTATCAACTAAAAGGAGCTTTGGTCGGAGGCACAATCAATAAGCGCTCGGTATTCTCTAACGCCCGGATTCAACTATTAAATCTACGTAAGGAATTCATCTGTGGATAATATTTTTTGATATTTTGATATGAATATGATATGAATTCCCTAAAAAAAATTATTATCTGACTAGACATTTGAAAGGACCGTTTTTTTCTTTCTTCTACCTTCCTTCTTTTTTTGGAATAAATAAAACAAATGACAAAATGAAACAAGCATACAGTTTTAAATGGCAAATCAGAGATGGAAACCGTATTACTAAATTCTGGTACGACTTAGAACCGGTAATCCAAAAAAATTTCTGACGGAAGTGGCAATTCGATACACAGATATTACTACTTTCGCAAGCCCCGTTGAAGAACCAAAAGAAGTAAGTTTTCAAGGTATACATGGAAACACAGTGCCTCAGTGGTCGAAATAAGGAAATTTGTGTCATCGGTGAAAATTAAAAGAGGTGTGGGGTTGGGCTTTGAATGAAATTCAGGGCGACACCCAGAGAAAGTTTGCAAATTTTGCTCATTTCAGCCTATTCTGGGGTCATTTGGGTGTTCCTGTCGTGCATAGGTGTTTCACTGATGTGCAAAAGGCAACTAAGTCTTAGGAAATTACCAAAGACTATCATGCCTGTATTCGAAGACCTGGGGATGAATGAGATTGTTCATTGATACAAGACGCTCCCCATCGGCTTTTCTCTGAATTTCACTTATGTGCCGTCGGTCTTTTTCATTTTCCCGCCGGTTCTCACCGATCACCGGCCGCTATTTCGTACCTGTACTGTACCTGCTTCTACAAGACCTTCCCTTACTTCATAAGAATACCTTACCAGGGACTTTTTAAAATTTTGTGCGTTAGAATTAAGTTCTGTTGAAATGGGTTGCTTGGGTTACTTGCTTACCCACAAATGTGCGATAAAACAAGACTTGGCAAAAGGACGAGACTCTCATTTTGATGTCTAAGGGCAGAGAGACTTAACTCCCATAGAAAACTCAGTTTTGCAAAACCACGCCTAACACTAAACCTTTTTAATACAAATTAACAGTTCTGTGGCTTCACTATGTGCTCGACTTCATTTTTCACACTCCTCTTATGCATTTCCAAGGATATAGAGAGTTTTTTTATTTGTTATGACTGCCTGATGTTTCTCTGATAATAAACGCCACGCTGTCTGGAGCTTTTGATTATCTTTCTTCTAGAGTAGCCTAAGCATGGGCGCTGATCGCGATAAGAATGTGTGTGGGGGGGGGAGGGGGGTGCAAAAGGATTTAACATGGACAAATTGACATTTCTGGGGGGATAATGCAGCTGTTGTCTCCCCATCCTGAAAAGTGAGGGGGAAGAGTCCCCCTCAGACTCTACGCCCATTGGACTAAGTTAACAAAGAAGCCGTGCATGATAACCAGCTTATTGTTAACTCAATCGGAGGTCCCTAGTGAATGATTGGGCGCGGCATTGGAACTGTCCTATACATGACCAGGCTTACGGTTCAATAAGAAGAATGTGCTATGACTACACGTGATTGTTTGGTCTCGAGCTATTTGGTGTTTAGAAAAGAGCGACAAGTAACAACGAGTTCGATGTGCCGTTCACTCGAGAATATTTGCAACTGAAATTGCCTTCCTTCTGCAGGGTACTTATAATATCAGATCCTATAAGTAATGAGATGAGCTCATGGGAGGTCATTATATGAGCTCAAGGTCACACCCATGGATCATAGCCTCTTAAATCTATGGTAACACCAGTATTCCCGTACTGCGCAAAAAGCACGTGATAGGAACCAGAACACGAGACTTGAACATGATCAAATGCTAAACACGACGTATAACGAAGGTAACTTAACCTTATTATCTTACAATGAAATAATGTTGAGATACTATTTTAATTATGCTCATGACTGATGTGTACAGTGGCGTTGCCAGGGGGGGGGGTCTAGGGGCATACCCAACATTTCTCCGGAGAGTCGATCTCGTAATTCGCTCAAATCCGACTTTTAAAATTGAGGTGGGTACTGAAGTTTTAGGTGGTTTGACATCATGAATCTTGTCATTATGACGTTGTTTAAAGGTTTAAAGTGTCTAGCTTACTCGATTTTGTGGTAAATCTCTCAAAGGTCTGGTCAATGCGTCGAACTTTTCATGGGGAGAACTACATGAAATTTGCCTTGTTCTCGGAGTAGAGTCCTTTTTAAAGAGAGTCTATCGTTCTAGTCACCGTTAAATTCGATTTTCTGACAAAGAGTCGTCCCCCCTCCCCCCTCACAGTCAGAAACGGCTGGCCTTGGATGAATAGTACATCTTGTGGCGTTGAATCACTTTCCCACCACCATACCTCCACAAAAAAAGATATAAAAAAACAGAGGAGAAAGCAACTTTTAACCAACTACAACCTTAGAATAAAACGAATTTCTTGTTTGAAAGCCGTGTAATAACATAAGGAAGGTTGCGTTAATGCCCCACATCATACGCAGTTCTCAAAAACAGGGGGGCGCCATTTTGAGGATCTCCCTCGACTAAACGTGACTGCTAGGCGATCTCAGATAAGCAGATATTTTGCAGTCTCATTCAAGGCTCTAGCTAGAAAAGTGATACGCAACGTAATCCTTCCTTCCGATCCAAAGCAAATTTTACTCCTGAACCTTTTAATAGCTATGAGTGGCATTCGAAATGCCTATATGGGCTTAACATGCATGTATGGCGAAGAAAAGGCACTTTTTTCTTTCTGCCACTTAGGCAATCATGGCCACGAGGCGATGATACCGTTTACTCGTTACGATCATTAGTAAGTTACGACCCATACAGCATATGCGGACTATTGCACTGAAAATCCCCGAGCTTTTAAATTCTGGAGTGGTGGCGTATCAAAGTGAAAACGTGACTTCTGTAGCCAAGTAGCCTTGAAAGGTCATATTGAAACAGTCATACTACGCGTAAGACGCGTTGTAACAGCCAGGTCGTACCCCAACTCAAGTTGTCTCCCCTAAAAATAGGGGCTAGACTAGATTACGTACCTGGCAAATGTTGTCTTGACGACAGTAAGCCCTCCCTGACAATACGTACCCTCCCCTCCACTTCACTCAATCATACTGTGAAGTAAAACGTAGATCGTAAGACTTTCGTCATCATTTTCTATGACCACCGCCTTCAGACCTTCAAATGTAAAAGTAACAAAAAATCAAATCTGCTATATCAAAAGGTAGTTGTTTGTTTTCCCAGCACTTTTTTCATATAGTTACTTCACGTACTAATCGTTGTAATTTTGAAAAATTAAGGACTGAGTTTTGCTCATTCAGAGACTAGAAATATCTAAATGTGGCTATCGCAATTAAACAGATTTTAGAGAAATCATTGCCTAATCACACTAGCTTGGATCGATGTCGATAGCAATCACTTGACTATCAGGTTAATATACAAATAGGATAGTTGACTCATCATATGTGAATGTGTGATATACTGAGGATATGTAATTCAAGGCTTTAAGAGAAACCAGGTAGGCTCTAGGTAGTACGTTAACAACACAACGACAAAAGCAATTACAAATCTTTGAAAAAGATATAATCCTAGTGTGGTGAAGATCGAGGAGAGCAAAAGGGCGGAAAAGAAGACAAGAATATATGAAACCATTTTTGAAAAGATAAGGCATTTTTTTATTATGGCAGGAAATCGAACCCTGTTCCAATTCGCGATGAGTACTCTGTCAGCTAAGCTACGGTGGCCCTCTCCAATAGCCATCTCTATTTCGCATCCCTTCGGTGACGATTTTCAGAATTTCTCTGGTATCTATAAAATTTCATCGCTTCAAATCTCAATTTGTACGCTCCATCTTTTCATCTCTACTTTAAAATTTTTTTAAAAGATTTTCAATGGAAGACAGCCGCGTGTATGTAAACAAAACGCTCCTTGTGGGGAAAAAATCAAGACCTCATTATGTATCCACCATATGACGGATGTTGATGTTCGCCAGTGTCTTGTATGATATTTCTACTGGTATCCTAGTTACACTATAGGCTATCAATCAAGTGTTTTAGGTGGTGACATTTCCACTATTCTCTAGTATCTTTTCAAACTTGATATTTTCAAATCCTCTCATCATCTTTACTATTAATGGGCTGTAGACAGCATTATTGGCCGGAAGGCAGTCCTTCCATGGTCAAGTCACATGGTACGGAGAGGCTAGTCTCCAACGCGCATGGAAAGTGATGACGTCACAAATCAAAAGTTTTGGAAATATTAAGAATTGACTCTAAATACCTAAAGGCAAACATGAAATAGGCTGTTCCGCAAAAGGCCAGACCTGTAGTGTATATAGTGTTTAGACTAGAGGCTTTTAAGTTTACAATTTCTCTGGTCTAAACACTGTTAATATTCCTTGAATTATTACGTTATGAACCAGCATCAAATGACAAGGTTTTGTTCGAGATTTAAAACTTTGGAAGCAAATATCTCGATGTTGGGAACGGGCAGCACTCTCAATCTTGGTCATTGACGTTCTTACTAATAAGGGAACAAGTAAATTGAGTATTTTTTCCATAACTCAAAAATGTTCAAAATCGTGACGTCACACTTTCCCACCGCATACTGCGTAGAGTTGGAGGCTATGTTCACCGGCGCAGTATCAGGAGCTAATATGGCGACTAGAGAAAAGTAAACTATGTTATCACCGGGTCACCATAGCACAGATGGTAGAGCAGCACGCTGCTAATGTGTGGGTCCCAGGATCGACTTGCGATGGTGACATTTTCACTTTTCTCTAGTATCTTTTCAAACCATATATTAATTAAGTAATGCGTTATGGTGTTACTTGGTTTCGTTGACCAAATCTTGGTTTCAACACAAAAATTGATTGACTTCATAGTTTTAAAACTGTTTTAAATGTGATTGCATCACCATAGAATAAGCGTGAATTCTTTCATGATAAAACGATCAGTAAATGATTCAAAGAAAACCCTTGACCTAATAATAGACTGTTTTCTTTTCTTCCGCCTCTCTCCCCGTCCCCCAAGCACAAAATTATGCTCGGGTAAGAGCAGTGTGCATATTGTCGTGGTATGTTTTTGATTTATTATGTTTTAAAACTTGCTATATGCATGCATCCTCTCAAAAAACATTGGTTATATACCGAGCTGCTCCGATCGATCAACAACTCTGGAGACCATAACCAATGCATAGGATGTACTGGGTCATCACTTCACGTCTCATAAACGACTGCGATAAAAGAAAAATTAATGAGTCAGTATATCTGTTTTGACCCAGTGCAGGGTTCCAATTTATATTACGAAATCGTGACGAGTCCAGTTACAAGTACAAAACCAAAACATCTTAACAAATTTTGTAAGTTAATAATATCGTACGTGTCCACCCCGCCTACCGACCCCTTCAACTAGATAACGGGTAGCGCTACTGTGCTAATTCTTATTGGGAAATACTATCAAATAATCTACAATCTTTTCCACAGCAAACCCATTCTCAAAAGGGTGGGAGAGAAAACAATTTTTTCATCTATAGTAGAAACGGTAGTCAATATTATTAAGTGATCAAGTGTGTATATGGGATCTTTGACACAAAAATTGAAGGTTTAGATAAGTTGCAAAAAAAGATGAGAATTTATAGCAATTGAGCAAATAAAGTTAACGCTCCTTGAACTGAGCTAAGCAGAGGCATGCCAACGGCAATTCAAGTTTTCTAACTTTTACAATCAAAAACTGACTGAGTATGTATCGTTTACGACCTAGCCGATAATTAAGTACAAATCTTTACAATTCTGGTTTCACGTTCTTGATTCCTTGTAAAGTGTTCATATCAAACTGGTATTCAGCAAGCTTAGCGGCAGTTCCGACGGACATTCTTGCTAAAGTTTTATTGTAGGTTGCCAGCAGCTTCATACTGTCGTGCTGTTCCGGAATCATCTTCGATTCTATGAAGTCAACAAACTAAAAAGAGAAAGAGACACCATTTATTGCTATGTCAAATTACTATAAAAGGGGAAGAGAAGAACATACCACCTCAGTTCAGCTGAAGACACAAAAGGCTACCCGATAGCTAGCTAGCCAACAAGGCAAATATGCAGCTAGCTTCAAATAAGATTATGACAAAGCTGCAGCTGCCGAACAAACATAAAAACGCGTGTTTTGAAACAACGTAAACATCTTCCACTTCCACAACCAATCAAATCATATCATATTTCAATTCTCTTTTCAATATGTCCTCTGACAGTTGCAGCTAATGAAGAGATGATCCCGATGACGGTTTTTCAGTTTATGTCATGTGATTTTACTTCTATCTATCATTGGTGAATTGGAATCTACAGTATTTCTGAATTCAAACTGATGTAATAATTGCCACGGCGCAACTTGGTGTCGTTACATGTCGTTGACTACCGCAAAGCCTCGTGTAGTATGAGACTTCTGTGTTATATATTTACTAAAAATTGTCGATACATGCTTCCACTGAGCAACTCTTAAAAACTAGTAAGGAATAGAAGCTGATTGGCCGCTCATCTACATAACTACCATTTAATTCGTGCAGTATCGATCCCAAAAAGATGCTCTTGTTTGTTACTGAGGACTTGTCAAAAAATTTTACTCATGATACTCACGTGTGGATCGTCTAGTTTCGTCCCATATGAATCCATGCAATACAACTCGGCGGTCACTGACTTTTCCAATTTGAAAGCCCAATCAAGTGCTTTTAACACGGAATCGCTGAACGCTCCTGGAGTGGGCTGTGTAAGAATTGATAGCATTTCAAAATTTAAACATCGGGTCACCACTGACAAGCTGACAGAAGACTAGACTCACGCAATTGTTGAAACTGGCTAAACAAAATCAGTGGCAGATGATTGAGACTGAAGAGGGCACTAGACACGCAACTTCATTGACCAATTCATTACGACGCTGGGTGTTTACCTTAAGACCTCTCTGCTGTGATGGCAGATAGGGAAGTTGGAAAGGATCATCAACATCCGAGCAAGTTTGACAGGTTGATGACCAAAAGCCCGCTTTTCAACAATGCCTTCCCCTCCATACGAATCAGAGATAAGGGCCATGATTTAAATAACTATTGCCCTGGGCCATGATGATCCAAAGTATCCTCTCTTGCCAAACAATTGTTTGGGATAACGTGAAGTAATCTTATACACAACAAAAGATGGTTAGGGAACAAGAGACCCTCTGCTGCAAAACATCCCTGCCCAATATGAAACATCGGACAATGAAAATAGAGCGGCTTAAAGTCTAAGCATAAGCATAAATGAAAAGGCATTAAAGATTCTTACTTTTAGGCATTGACATAAGGTGGTGTTTTCCGTGCTCTTAAAACCAACGAAACCAAAAAACAAAAAAAAGAGGGAAACTTGTTTTTAAAACGTTGTATTACCTCTCTAATAGGGTACATCTTCAGTGATCCACCACGTGTAATCTGATACTTCATAAGCTGTAGTAAGAAAATTTCAATAATTTAAAAAGCTAAAAACAAACAATGACATGAATGTCGGGAGCAGTTCACAAATGATTATGCCCTGAGTGTTGTTCACTTTACTAAAACCCATGACTATGGGACCATACCTTTATGAGCAATACACGGAGTCAAGGAAAGCACCGGAGAACTGCACCTCCGATATTGGTAGTTGCAATTCCAATTCTACTAGTAAAAAAGCAGCTCTTGCACTCTCACTCTGGAAACCCCACAAAGAAACTGAACACCCTGATATTCCCCTGCAAATCAAAGCCCTTGCTTCATACCTGCCACGAATTAAATATCACCAAAGTATCAATATTACGAGTCCACTAACATTTCAACAAGCTCTCTAATGTCTACTACAAAGGGATTTCAAGAGTCAAGTAACTTGTGTTTTAGAACGTTTGATGCCTAAGAAAACTGGAAGACATCGTGACATGGTGCAGAATTTATATACTATATTTAGGAGTTAAAATAATGTGTCGGACGTCTTTACTAATGGCTTCATACATTTTATAAACCACCTTCGATTTTCCAACTAAAGAAATAGTTTTATAGGAGAAATATGAAGGTTGTCCATCGGAGATAATACTGAAAGATGGAAAATGGGAATGAGGGTGGAAAATGGGAATTGAGGTGGAAAATGGGAATTGAGGTGGAAAATGGGAATTGAGGTGGAAAATGGGAATTGAGGTGGATGATGGGAATGAGGGTGGAAAATGGGAATGAGGGTGGAAAATGGGAATGATGGTGGAAAATGGGAATGGAGCAGGAAATCCGCTCTAAACATAGAATACCAGACGCAGATGAACAACTCAATCTCCGACGCTTTTTCGTTTGGCCGCTAACTTTGAACTCTTACGTGATGCGGGCACATGCGCCATACGATTGCCCACCAAACGGGGGTCGTGGTATGTAACAGAGAAGACAAGAGTTCTATTCCTCATGGCCATTCTATTTAATATCAATATAAGCTAATCATTAGGTATACTCGCGTTATCTCAAGTACCCCACAAACAGCCAATGGTCGCTTTGAATGACAAACTTTCCTGCTATTTTGTGAAAGTTATTTCGCCTTCATATTATGATGAATATTCTGTTTCAAGGAAAATATCATTAACTACGAATTATACCATTTTTGCATGATCTCTTTCCTCCTTTGAAGCCTCGTGGAAAAATTTCGCCAGACCAGGGAAGTCAAGATTTGCTGACTCAAAGTGGTACGCCTAATGGAAGCAATAAACACAAATAATAGTTTAAATGGAAGCTTAAAAAGTACGCAGTGTGACCTAGCATTAATCACTTGCTGCATTGACAGATCATTTGTGACGTCACTTGCCACAAAAGAAACAGAAATATCCTTGGAGATCATAAAATGAAATCCATCCCCGTAAATGCATCTATGTATGTACGTAGGTTTACATGTAAGTATATATGTACGTACGTACGTATACAAGTATGTATGTTTCAAAGGTTGTTACTGCCGGGGTGACTTCAGTTGTGAGCTTCATGTAGTCTACCAAATGCCCCAATGGCATCGTCTTTGATAGCCTCTGCCAACCAAATCTAGCTTCTGGCCTTCCCGTTGGCGGAAATGTTTTGACTAACATGAGAAGGCGTGAACGGCGAGTTTCTAGCACGTCAAAACCAGTCCGCTCCGGGTAGATGAAACTCGTTAACCCTGTTAGTCACCTAGGAAATGCTCAACTCTGATCTAAAACCTGCAGTTCTTCTGCACCAGTTATCTTGCATTGCTTGTTTCTGGAGCCGGGCAGCTGATACCGAGAGAATTTTGTCACATTCAAAAAACATCGTAAAGATATTCCTTCAGTCTTCACTGACTGTTTTGAAAATCCTGCGGTGATCTGTATGGCGAGAATATAGTTTCTGTTGCTGAAACCCCAAGAGACTTCTTGGAATGCAATATCTGCTAAAGAAAATGCAAATCGCTTGCGGGCCTGAAGAGCCGTCTGAGATCACATGGACGAGAAATTCATGAAAATGAAGAAGCTGAAGGAATGGAAGAGCGGGAGAAACAAGGAAAAGAGGACGGGAGAAACAAGGAAAAGAGGACGGGAGAAACAAGGAAAAGAGGAAGGGAGAAACAAGGAAAGAGGAAGGGCGAAACAAGGAAAGAGGACGGGAGAAACAAGGAAAAGAGGACGAGAGAAACAAGGAAAAGAGGACGGGAGAAACAAGGAAAAGAGGACGGGAGAAACAAGGAAAAGAGGACGAGAGAAACAAGGAAAAGAGGACGAGAGAAACAAGGAAAAGAGGACAAGAGAAACAAGGAAAAGAGGACAAGAGAAACAAGGAAAAGAGGACGAGAGAAACAAGGAAAAGAGGACGTTAGAAACAAGGAAAAGAGGACGAGAGAAACAAGGAAAAGAAAACGTTAGAAACAAGGAAAAGAGGACGTTAGAAACATAGAAAAGAGGACGGGAGAAACAAGGAAAAGAGGACGAGAGAAACAAGGAAAAGAGGACAAGAGAAACAAGGAAAAGAGGACGAGAGAAACAAGGAAAAAGAAAGAAGCGCAACCCAAGTAAAAGAGGACGGCATTAAGCTGGCTATCATTAACTCGAAAGACGCACTTGATAAAAAGTAGATACAATGACTTACAAATTCCAAGGATAAAATAAACAACTAAAACTAGTATGTTTACCCTGACAAATAAGTAAAACTTGATTAGTAACATAACAGATTGCACTGTTTTGCAGTGTCGAACATCGACAAAGTAACTCTCATGCAGCTATCATCAACAGTGCCGTCGCGTAGAAAACGAATGTCATCTAGAAACACGTATGCTGCATCAGTTGGCTTCCCTATAGCTCGAAAGAGCTAAGTCACTCTCTGTAATCGCAAAAAGCGTTAGAAATGGTACATTTTAATGCTTAAAATGAACGTTCTTAGAACATGCACTTGCAGCCTGTCATCATTACTGAAACATGATTATATTGACGAAGTAGAAAATGTGCAGGGTTAAAGTTAAGTACCATGTCCTAAGTTGACTGTACATTTCCTCTTTTGGAGAGCGGGAGAGGAAGATACTTCAATCAAAGATTCGCATTTGCTCAAACCTGGCATATTATTTCACTCAAAAAAGTAACCATTTTATTAGACACAAGGACAATAATAGACCACTTGCAGAAATGGTTTTGCACTGTAACTCTCCTCACTTAGGTTCCTGCAAAGAACTATTATAACGTGAAAAAAGCACCTGTATAGCAACTAAAGATCGAAGGGGGGATCAAAGCAGAGATTTGTTGTTCGCAATAATAATTAATTTAGGGAGGTACTCGCAAGTTTAGCTTTAATTTCTGCTTTCATCCAACGCTGATCATCTCTCCGATGTAGTAATTATGCGCGTCGATCAGCCTAAGGTTTGATCGCAGTATGTTGAATAAATGTGAAAACGAAACTTGGCTGTTATCGTCAACACTACACTATCCGTATCCGAATAAAAAATTCTATCAACGTTAACTTCTTCCAAAAATGTCATACTGAGTGAAACAATTTAAGACCGCAATTATTTTGTTTTTGTATGTAGCAGGAAACTACTAAAATGCGCTGACGTCATTCAGAGATCACTTCTGAACATGGGAATATGCCTCTTGAGACAACAAATTATGCAACTGAATTTGTGCGCGCCCGCGCTCCTTACAAACTTCAACAGGTTTAAACTTTCTGCTTGAAAAGCACTTCCGTTTTGCAATTAATGTTCTGATGCCTCTGCAACCGGACTGTTACATCAACTAAATTGCTTCCAGTATTCGTTCGTCATTAATTAGCTTTCAGAAAAAGCATGTACGCACAATCAGGAGTGGACGTTCGGCCCCTGCGACGAATAGGTGCCAGACTTCACATATGTTTCCAACGTGAAAAGCACGCGCACACGGATTTATATCGGGTAAAATTACCCTAATCAATAGCTATGAACAGCATCTTTAGCCAAAAATAAGCAAAGGTTTGAGTCGCTTAATTGATCCTGGGATAAGACAACGCTCAGATTAATCTACGCTACCCTTTTGAATCTGACTCGAGATCGGCATACGGAAAAAATAACGTCAGTATGAGATTAAACACTGAAATATAATCGCAGTTAAAAATAGTTATTACTTACCGCCACTAAATAAGCATATGACGCAGTCAGTTCGGTATTAATCTGCAAGTTGACAATATGCTCAATGCCTCTTTTGTAATTGTAGATGTCTGACACTGAATCCAAATCTGACGTATCTAGGAGTGATTTGAGAAAGAGAAACAATTCTTGACGGTGATTATTGGCGCCAGTGTTTTAAGTCTACAATTCCAGATACCTTACCAACAAATGCCTTTCTCATCACCAAAGCGGTGCAGTTCAGCTTGCACTAACGGTGGCCGTTTTAGTACTCCAGGCCCCCTAAAGTAGGGCTCTTAACTTCAAACTATAGCATTGCATGCTTGGTTACGAAACATATGCAAGGTTGTGCAAGTCACTTGAAACGTGGCAGGGATATCGATTGGACCTCGAGTTTGCTTGTGGGGCATGACTCCATCAAAATAGATTAACCCTACAAATAGGCCCGCGGCTTTAGATATACTTTTATCTGTCCTGAACCCCGCAAAGTTACCGTGCTGAAATATCCCGATATGTCTAACTTTTGTTTAGGAAAATGTTAGAGAAAAATTTTAGAGACACAGTCTGTGCTGACATCATCAATATCATAATCATCGCCGTTACCATCATCTCCATCATTATCATCATCATTACAATCTTCATTATTGCCCCGTTATCTCTAATTTCACTCCCTATCAATAAGGAGTAGTAGCACGAGCGGGTTTATCCATTATCCCTACCGCGAACACCACCATCATCATTAGTAATCAGTCTCCATGCAAACAGCATAATACTAGTGTCATACATGATGCAATGTGAGGGAAAACATGTACTGTATTAAGGAAATTTGCTGTGACGTTAAAAATACAGAGTATTGTAAAACAATACAAGATCTTATTGTCATGAACTCCTAGATGCTTTGAAACAGGAAGTAGAAAGATTTGTTAAACTTTTGGTTTGCTGGTCAAGTCCTTCTAATGTGTATTTTACAAAATTGACGAATAGATTCTCAAATGA
>JAAAKL020008292.1:0-16078 GCA_010016065.2 Carybdea cf. marsupialis auct. non (Linnaeus, 1758)
ACAAAATTTTGCCACATCATGATGATTCTTGTATTGTAGCATGCACAATTCTTGTATTGTAGCATACATAATTCTTATACTGTAGCATACATACTTCTTACATTGTAGCATACATAATTCTTATATTGTTGCATAATGCCGGACACTGCTCGCTCCAAACACATCATGATGATTCTTCTATTGTAGCATGCATGTATTACCATAGAAACAGTGCCTATCAGGCAGGATAGTAAAATTCCCTATCCGTTGAATTTCTACTTAAGACCTCAAATTAGGTAGGGGTGACTGCAAATTTATACACAACTTTGGAGGATTATGTAGAGAAAACTATCATGAATGAATACCTTCAATTCATACTGATGAAGATGTGTTAGGTGGGAACGCGTAAATGCTAGAATTTTAGAGATGTACTTTGGTAAAAAAGTTAGAGATGTACTTTGCTAGAAGGATTTTTTTACCATAGATGTACTTTCCTAGAGTCAAATTAGGGTTAGGGTTATTGTTAGGGTTAGGGACAGGGGTTAGGTACTAGTATCTACTCTCAGAAAGGGATTCTAGTAAAGTACATCATTGGTAAGATAATTTCTATAATAGTATAATTTGGAATTTCTAGCAAAGTACATGCCTAAAATCCTAGCATTTTATAACGTCCTGTGTTAGGTGAACTCTCTTTTTCCACTTCTCGAGTTATGACCGTACGCACGCACGGACGGATTCAAAACAGGCCACCACGGCTCTACAACGCCCCATCCCACCCCCTTGAGGAATAAGGATTCATCATTTTAGCTAAAGATTAATTTATTGTGGAGTTTGGCTAGTTTCAGTCAGGTTTTGTAATGATTGTATTGCAGTCATGATAGAAGCATAGAAGCATTGATAGTTGCTTTATGCAATATGTGTTTCCATCACCAGATGATTTGAATACACTGGACTGCGACAGCAACTACCACTGTATCCTCTGCCTCAGACAGAGACTAACGGTCTTCGATAACCGCGAGCTGTGCATAACAAAGAATTACTATAGCTCTGGTGGCGACCTCTACACCAAATAGTACAATAGCTAAGTCGAAGTTTTGGTACGAAAGTCCATAATTTCACAACCAACACTGGCCTTTTTTCCTGTTTCTCTGTAACGCATTGCCGTTTTCATTTATCAGTACCTAGGTATTAGATTATGAGAGGGAGTGATATTTACGTCTAAAGCTGATAAAAACACTCTCAAAGACTTGCGTGCAAAGGGCATTTGAAATCCACATAATATTTTGTTGATAGGTGTAGCTACTCGCTACTGAAAAGCTGCAAACAGGGTCATTGTAATTTGTTTATCCACATCTTTTATTTGCGTCGCAAGTGTAGAATATCACAGTGATGTCAACAAAGATGGAAGAAGGGGAGTTACTATTTCCATAGCAATTGTCGTGATAGCATTGTGACAGTAGAACTAGATGTGATAAACAAGACGTTTTTTGTAGTTGTCATGACCGTGGAAGCATATGTATTAGATTCCATTATTGATAGTTTGATAGTAAATAGTCCGAGATATGGACTTGTCTATATTTCAAATGTTCCCGTTCTTGTAGGTGGTAACTGTGGTTGCAAGTGGTGGTGACACATCTCGTGATTTGGTGGAACTAAGGATTTAAGGAAGTAAGTCTTTTAATATCTTAGCCCTTCATTAACGGGCAGAACATTTGTCTGCATCACCAAATATCAATGTTCTTAGTAAGATACCATTTTCACCCTAAGAGTTATTCTTTAAACTTTCGTATATTGATGTTGTGGGCATCGTCTTATGATAACTGTGAGAGTGGTAGCTACAAAATTATATTGTTTAGAGGTGGGTTCTATAATGGAGGTACACTATCCGATATATTACAGATTTAATAAGGGAAATTTATTATCACTCACCTGAACTGTAAAGTTTGTCAAAACTAGGGGTTTTTTCATCAAGTTTATAGGATTGCAAAAAAATAGCTCATAAAATGGTTTTGAAAATGACATAAAAGACGAATTGTATTAAGGACACGTATTGTATTAGAGGAATGAACTCGTCCTGGCTTATTTCTTCATTTCTTTTACTAACAAATAACTTCTGATTTATATACTATGTATAACATTGCTAGAGATCTCTTAGTCAATCACTTAATCAATCACGTAAATGTAGAGCAATTTATTTGAATCGTTGAGTATTTACGTACTGGCTTCTTGAACTAGAATTTCGCAAGAAGGCTTCGGTGTACTGAGTGTTTATTTGATAAATCATTGTAAATTAACGTTTAAACAAATGGTTTAATCTTAAGGCAACACTGACAAATTTCAGGGGACAAAAAGTTAGAGCAAGCTTTCGTTCCAAAGGTTGGACTAAACAACTTAAAAGCTTCCTAGAAACCTCAATGAAATGAATAAGCTATCTTTGTCCAGGATTATTCAATTACCAGGCAGCTAACATTTAAAGTTATCATAAGCCTGTTATGTTTTCAAGTGATACACAGCAGAAAAGGCGTTTCGCCTGGAAATGAAAGCGGATGTTTGACGTTGGTTTCTTTACAGAAAATTGTGCTAATGAAATCGTTTTGTCTGCGCATTATAGCTCTTCGTACGGATAACGGCTGTAGTATCTAGGAAAAGTAAATTTAATTAAGTGCAAAACTAACTTCAGAAAAGTATCTGCAGGCAACAGTCACTGCATTTAAGCATTAAAACGTCAGTTAAACTTTAGCTGCTTTGTTCTCTTGTGTTGCGTGAATTACAAGATCTTTAAAAGATTAACTAAAGCAATAGTGCATCTTGCGAGCCCCTCCTGTGTACTTTTGGATCCATTAGTGAATCTAATCCTCATCTAAAATATACATGTGGCCGTTACATACATCAATAAGAACTCGATTGGCGATTTCACAGATAAAAATGGTAGCTTCTTCTTAATGGTGGCTTGTTCTTAATGGTGGCTTGTTCTTAATGGTGGCTTCTTCTTAATGGAAGCTTGTTCTTAATGGAAGCTTGTTCTTAATGGAAGCTTGTTCTTAATGGAAGCTTGTTCTTAATGGTAGCTTGTTCTTAATGGTAGCTTGTTCTTAATGGTAGCTTGTTCTTAATGGTAGCTTGTTCTTAATGGTAGCTTCTTCTTAATGGTAGCTTCTTCTTAATGGTAGCTTGTTCTTAATGGTAGCTTCTTCGTAATGATAGCTTCTTCTTAATGGTAGTTTCTTCTTAATTGTATTGGGAAACTACGGCACAGAGCAATCCAATTGTTAATAGGTTATGGGCCCTCAAGTAAGTAATGTTGAGTACCGCTTTGCAACAAACCATATGGTACAGCGACATGAGGGGCTCTGTTAAGTATGGTAATCTTAATAGTTTTACAGTGACTTTAATTTGCTGCATTTGGGGGGCGTTAAGCTATTTGTCAGGTTGCCAAAAACGTTTGTGTTAATCCTCAACAGTTCTCCTTAACTAGCCAGTCAATACAATTGTAGATCTCCGTTAAAGCTGCTGAAAAATCTTTAAATTTCATTAACTGGAAATTAAAACTTAAGTTTCTATGCTACGAAATCTTTTCAGACAAATATCGCCCACAAGGTGTATTATAAGATGAACACAAGCTGAGCGTTGATGATATGATTAGAAGAATGCAAATTTTAGCTGTCTGTGAGTTTCTCAATGCAATCTAGCCGTTTATTTGGATTGTGTCGACTTTGTTGAACAAACTTTGGATCTTTTGGGCCTGATTTATTTGTTTATCTTAGCAGTATCGTACCAACATTTAAAAACTTGTAACGATGTTGACATTTGTTTTGATCCACGTAGACGATATGCTATTCATAGTAATATATTCCTACAATTCGGAATTTGTTAACTTTGAGATTAGGAAAACATGTGTTAACCATGAGCGTATGCAGAAATTTCCGAAGGATGGATAAATGATAATAACAGATGACTCCTAATCCAATGGTCACGCAAAGTTTCGAGTCTCGGTGTCCTCGTAATAACCTTGAGCAAGACATGACCTCTACAGTGCTTCACCATACTGACTTGATATTGATATCTTTTGTTACGATGACGAGAAAGCACGTAAGCATGTGTTCTGTTCCAGGAATTCTAGTCTAAGATTAAAATAGAAGTTGCATATTAAAAAACGTGTTTTTTACTTTTAAAGAAAAATAGAAGTTGCATATTAGAAAACTTGCTTTTTACTTTTAAAGAAAAATAGAAGTTGCATATCAGAAAACTTGTTTTTTACTTTTAAAGAAAAATAGAAGTTGCATATTAGAAAACTTGTTTTTTACTTTTAAAGAAAAATAGAAGTTGCATATTAGAAAACTTGTTTTTACTTTTAAAGAAAAGTAGAAGTTGCATATTAGAAAATTTGGTTTTTACTTTTAAAGAAAAATAGAAGTTGCATATTAGAAAACTTGCTTTGTAATTCTAAAGAAAAATATGTCTCTACTTCCTTTGAAAGCAGAAAGTGAGGAGACAAAGTCTCTTTCACAAGAGCCTCTTTCTGATGACTGATCCACGAGGGCCGAGGAAAGAAAAGGCGGCGCCCACGGCGCACTGGCCAGTGATTAAGATATATTACTGGTTCTTCCTTGGTTTAAAGTAGGGCCGGAAGCGAGGCCTTGAAACCACTACATCCTCACCGTTTCCCTACATATCAAAATAATAGTTTAGTTGGTTTTGTGGTCTTTTGTTATATCAAATGTGGCCCCACTACTTAAAAAACCCCGTAGCGTTGTACATTTAGGAAACTTCAAACCACACATTCTATTGCCAACGTGTTTGAAAATAATCAAAACGCACATGGTAGATTATCATTTTCTTTTGATTTAGGATCAAAATAACCGCTAGCCTGCTTTGTAATTGGATTCCTACTGTAAAAATAACTATAACCCTTTCTGTAGATCACGCACCATGTTTCTTCTGATCAACAAGCAGTTAACAAAACAATGTCTGCTTTTTTAACCATTGAGAAGGATCTTGTGTAAACATCCATGTTTAATTTCTTCATGAAAATAGAAACGACTTCAGCATTCAACACAATATTACAACTTGAGCACATTTGAAATGTCTATTCTATCTATATACCCAGTTCGTATAAGGGGATGTTGTTCCCCACCCCACCCCCGTTAAACGTTTTGCAAATTTAGGTGTAAGATAAAAACCGATCATAAATCTGTATAGCCATGTGACTAAACATTTTCTGGCTATATTTTCATCTATAAACAAGAAATTGTACTAATAGGTAACCTTCCTAGCTACTTGTACTTAATTGTACTACTTCTATTTACTCGAATATGTACAGTAACGATGAGGTCGACATCTTCTCCTATTTCCAATACCCACGAGACAGAGACCAGTCCAATCACCCTGGTACACTTGACCACTTACACAATACATAATGTTTATACAACTTGCCATGCTTACTTAATCATTTTAAAAAATCTACACGATGATGGAGGCAAAAGATGTGCATGGTAACTACCCTCAAGCAACTCAGCTCAAAAGAATTACACCGACTTCACAAGCCTGCTAAATGTAACTAAGTGTGGTGTGTAAAAAAAATAAAGTACTAACGGGTTATCGTTTGTGTTTGTCAAAAGCATCCATTCGAACCTACCACTCCATTGTTGTCTACTTAGTTTTATGATATCTAATGTTGACACCGTTAGAGTCTACAGACGGTGACCATAAATGTATTGCTTTATGGTTGATTTAACACTATAATGTACTTTGCATATGCTTATTTTTATATTCTAGTCATTTCTCTCCGTTGAGATTGATACATGTCTCGTTCATTTTATATTTCTACATCTTTCTCACGCGGTCCTGTATTCAGTTTAGCCTAGTTTTGAATTTCTATTCGTGTTATATTTTCTTGCGTACTATAAGTTCTTAACAATCTTTCTTTCTCGTATGAGAAGAGATGCAAGGCCTTATAAAACCCTGTAGAGTGATTTTGAAAGATCGGGGAGCGGGCACAACAGATTCTGGTCTAGAGGTTGTTGAGTTTGTTAACTTCTTCCGATGCTATGTTGTTTTGGAAGGACAGCACGATTTTTCTTGCAGAATAATTTGATTTCTGTTTTATAGAGACACATTATCGGATTAATTTGTTACTTTAGGACGTAAAAAATTACAAAAGTTGGGAGCTAAGCTTCTCCTGGCTCTCCTCCACTGCATCTCATCTACCTATAATTTGTACTACGTATTTGAGAGAGCAGTTTTGAACTCTGGAACTCTTAATCACACCCTCCTCGTACCATTCAGACAACTCACGAATTACTGAAGTTGGAGGATGATAAAAAATCGTAACCTAAATTCTTCTTTGTTTTCCGCCAAACGAACAATTCTTCGATTCTCCACGTCTAAAGTATGTTTTCAGATAAACTGTTTTCAAATTCAAGAGAAAGAGTTAAGGTTTAAACCGGCCATTATCCTTGAGAAATTGCAAACTACAAGATCGTCATGGAAGTCCCAATAGAATTTGGTTATCTTCTGAAAAGGTCAATCTTTTGGTCATAGCAGCCAATGTTCCGTAAGATAATGGGTTATTCGCGTTAGGGATACGATCTTTGTTAATTCCTCTCCATTAGCAATTACTTTCAAAGCATGATAAATAATTCATCTCATATATCGCCTTTAATGAATCTAGGCTGAAAGGCAGCCGATATTTTTATCAGCAAAGTACTCTCATCATGTCAAAATAGCTTTTTGAAATACGCGCCTGTGTCACCCGTTCTTATTGAAACAATTTCTTTCATGAGTGACGTGGAGCATGAATAAGTCGAGAAGTGGTCTTACAAATCGTATGTAATAATAGCTAGCTGTGGGGTTCCTAATATTGCATAAGTATGTATTTATTTCTAAGTGCTTGATATATCCTGTTAAGGAACTCACAGCCAGCACATCACTGTGATCTTTTACCGAAATAAGTGTACTATCAACTATTTTCTTCGCTGACATCAACAGACTCGCAATGCAATAAGACTTAACAGTCATCATGTACATTACTAGTAAACGCAATCGCATAGTAACGAGAGTCACGGCACCAATTTGAATCACTAATACGTATTTATGTGTAAATATGTGCCAATATCTACAAACGCAAATGTCCAGTATCAATCACGGCGCAACAATGCGCTTGACTTATCTTTGGCAACCAAGTCACAAATAGCTCATTATCAGGTATTTCCTGTCATTGACTTCCGTCAAGAACTACCAACCATCGCTACCTACCACATTGCTATGTTTGCACTTTCCTGAGTGCCATTTTTTCCGTCTTCGGAAACTTAACTTCATGCGGATTCTTTGTGTGAAAATTTTAACCGATTACAGTAACGGACTCGTTTTGCTAAACGTTCTCGCCAAACACGTGTCACGGCATATAGCTTGGACTAAAGGAGTAGCCTCCTTAATACCAGACGCTCTGTTGTGACCAGGGGCTGGCAAAACAGTACCAGAGATGATTTCATAATCATAACAACAATCATTAACAATAAACACTGTTAATAAACATTAATTACATGTAAGAAGTACACGATATATACAGGGTTAGTTATTTAAAATATACTACACAGTAGTGGCATAGTGGTAGAGTGTCAGACTCACAATCTAAGGGTCGTTAATTCGAACCTACCCTAAGCTTGCCTGCCACAATCTCGGAGGTACTCTGCTCTGTCATCTGCTCTCATAAAGTGTGAAACTATGCTTCGAGAGATAGGACAGAGAGGGGACGGCAAGCATGAATACATTGCCATCTGAAGGGGAAAAGAAACCCCGCTCCTAGTAGTGGCCTCTGCCTTGGACAGAGTGAGAGTATTTAAAAAAGTATGTGCTTACACCACCAAAACAGCGAAAAGGACACGTCAAAAAATGGATAAAAATAACATCTCTCGTACTCACTGCTCAACATAGTTGAACTACTTACGGTGCCTTTGACTCACTGGCGTGCAAATGAATTTACTATTACCTTCTCACAATGTTCCCCACGTCACTGAATCTATTGATGCAAATTACCTCAGTGTAATGCTAAAACTAAAAAAGAAACATTTAGGCATGCTTTCTTTATTATAAACTCAACTAAGAAATTTGAAGAGCAAAAGACTCTATCTAACACATTTCAGTAACCAGTTCAAAATCTCACTCCTTCAAGTTTCCAGGGAAGTGATGTAGTAGGTCAGTCGGATGTGTTGTAAATGCTTCTGCAATACCACGAGGTACTTATTAAGTCATACCATCAGAGTGTGGGCTGCCTATACTGGAATTTCGGCAATGCCCAGTCGGCATGATGTACATGAGCTCACACCCCTTAAAATTACAGATGAAGAACCATGTAAAGTTAGAAGGGTAAAAGTTGGGAAGCCGGTTTGAAGACCCTGTCTGCCTCTGCATGCCATGCGATGGCTCAATCTTGCCGGAAGCATTATACTTTTGGACCAAATTTTCATCCTCCCAAAGAGCTGAATGATCGTTTTAATGCTGTTATGAGAAACTGTCACGTTTGTTCCATAAAGATTTTTGCCGATTCTTGTCACATACAAAACATTGTCACATATTCTATTTTTGACAAGATATTTAACTGTACATTGCTCATGAAACCGCAAATGGTGTTTCCTAGGACGTCCAAAGTAATCAACCTATCATATTTTAGCTACCATAATTTCGATACTTGATTTGTGGTTAGACATCTTTACAAAATACCGATGTGTTCGACCTGAAATAAATTGATGAAAGGCTGTATTAAACTAACAGAAGCACTTTTTTCAAAGAATTTTTATGTTCCGTACCACTAACTTTTTCAAACTCTCTTTTGATCGATCATGAGCAACACGTAGAATAGAAATGTCTCTTTCTACAATCGACAGGTTTAACTATCTTGTCGATGGTCAAGCAACATGTACATTGTACCAAAGAATAAGGCCATTTCTTACCTAAGAGCTTTTCCATCTAAAATACTAAGGAACACGAAATGTAAGAATGTGATTGATCAGTGAGGAATTAAACTTTGTTTAATTACCGGCTGTTGTTTTGGAAAGACCCATCTGAGTAGCATTACCTGCTTGCCGCTATGTTTTGGGAAAATCTGCATTCGATGATGCAGTGTACATTAACCGAGAAATCCTAGTGAAAAGAACTATGCGCTTTGTCAAATTTGAAAAAATATATTTGCACCTATATGGGCCTGCTCCTTGACTCAAACCTTCGTGACTTAAGTAAAGACGTATATAACCACATTAGCAGATTTTGAATACCTTCGACTTAGTGCGTTTGTCAACAACAAGCTATTATCATGCACATCGTAGCGTGCCTGCCGACAGCAGCTGGATGCATTCCAGACGCCTTCAATGCAATATTCTTTGTAGTGTGATCCGAGTTTATGATAACTTTTTTGATCGAGTGAAAGAAGACGCCCAGACTTGTGTAAACAAATTCTTTCACGTTCTTTCCACCGTTGAATATTGCAAAAGATCGATGCTAGTGGTATGACTATCTGGACTATGGCTATGAGTAGCGGGAGTATGAGTAGCGGGAGCATGAGTAGCGGGAGCATGAGTAGCGGGAGCATGAGTAGCGGGAGCATGAGTAGCGGGAGTGTGAGTAGCGGGAGCATGAGTAGCGGGAGTATGAGTAGCGGGAGTATGAGTAGCGGGAGCATGACTAGCGGGAGTATGATGAAATATGATCTTGAAACACAAGAGACATCATTGCTGAAAGAAATAATGAAAGCGAGGCAAAGCTACAAAACCTGTCCTTGGTTTTAGTGGCTTCAAATTTAGATCAATTGCAAATATTGCAGTTTAACTACGTTTCTGCTAGATCGGAAAATCTGTTTCTTCTAGATCGGCACACCTAGGCCTTTAAAATCGGTACATCTGGATCTTCTAAATCGTTGCATCTAGGACTTCTACATCGGTGCATCTAGATCTGTTACATATGCACATCTAGGTCTCCTAGATCGTTGTATCTAGGTCTTCTACATCGGTACATCTAGATCTAATATGTCGGTATTTCTGAATATCTACAATCTGCTCATCTAGGCCTTCTAGATCTTTCCATCTAGGCATTCTAGATCGTTACATCTAGATCTTCTATATCTGCAAATCTGCAAAGTGGTCTGCTAATAATATTTTTGGTGCCCATAACCTTTTAAAAGCCGAATCAATAAAGGATAATTTCCGCTGTTTTGAGTAAAGGTTTTCAAAACAGAATCAAATAGAAGCAATGGAAATACTTCATGTTATTAGTGAAAATATTAACCAAACTTTTATGATTGCATATAACTCGCATATGCGCATTTTATGAGTAGCTCAATTTGCTAATGTTGCTACAGTTGATGTGTGCTACAAAGAAATGCGAGAAGAAAAGCTGCTGATCACTTGATTAGATGACGATCATAAGAAATCGCTGAATCTAACTCATTTTCAAGTGACAATTTTACTTCTACTCATGTTACCTGAAGAATACATAGTATTCAAAAAATATCGTAGGCCAAGGACCCTTATTTTTTTGTTTTGATGGATGCTTTCTATTAGACAGTCTGATTTTTTTATTTTTGATGAGCTGGCATAATATTGTGGCTGCGTCCCGGATTACAATAATTTTGTATTTAAATTTTGCTAAATAAAATCAGGCTTCTTCTTTACTATGTTATTCGGTACACATGACAATATTTGTAGGGCTATCTGTTGCATAATCTATGTTCAGAAGATGGCTGACGACGCATAAAAATTATGAAACGCATGACGACTTTCCTGAAATCCTTTCATTGTTGGCCAGTAAGTGAATCGTTTTTTAATAGCATTTCGTCTCTTTTTTGCAAGTGTTTTTGGAATATTCTCCAAAACAGAAGCATGCCTTACGGCAGCCTAGTTTATTCGATCCTGTCCATTTCACAGGAACAATACCCGTTTTATACTAACTAAGATAACACACGGTTTAGTTTAGCAAAGTCTCGAGTGGAACAGTGGCTTCTGCAAAGCTGGCACGTGGAGATTAGAGCAAATATCAGGTACAAATCATTCATCTCACCTATTCATAGGCGGACATGATGAATTAGTAGATTTCTAATCTCGGTGAGTCACGCAGAAAGTGTTGTCTTGACAACTTCAGCAGATTTGAATGTTCTATGATGGGAACACGTGTATCGTGGGAATTCACAGTCATATCACAACGATTTTGAATTTGCTGTCTTACAAAATAGCAGGCAGTAATAATATCAGAGTAAATAGACTTGCAATGAATCCAATCTATTTACTACGCTGATATGTAGACATAGACAATGTTATTTGTAAATTATACGTTTCTTCTCCGATACATATTGTCCTGGGTATGTCACGAACGCAATTTAAATGTAGCGTTAATGAATGGGGTACCTTACAATACTGACAATTTGGAGAACTTGAGCGGGTGGTTAAAATGTGAAATTTGCAGTCGATCACAAATGTTAGCTACTAACAGATGAAGTACACTTACGCTTTTCAAAGTCACTGGTGTTAAAACTGGAGGGTGAACAAGTATGTCTTGTTTTTCAGAACACTAGCTGGGCCCGAACCCTTTTTTTCAATGAGTGTAGACTTATGAAAAAGGCCTTACAATTTACAAGTGGCTATAAAATGATTACTTCTAGTACGTCGAAAGAGCCAGCAGGCGTATATACTTAGCAGATTATGTTGTTAGGCAGAGACATTGCCCTGTCCACTCATGATATAACCATGAAATCGGTTCCCCTCAATCGATAGCGTCCGCCAGTGAAAGCTGAGTATTTCTAGATTGTTTGACTTAGTCCCAATGCTTATTGACCTTAAAGCAAACCCTGCAGTTCTCTAAATAGGATCATACTTTATTGAAGACACTCCAGCATTGCTTTGGTGACAGGATATGCACTGACACCATAAAGTTAACAGTATATGCTCAGCTTGCGTTTGGATTTTCACACATGGTTTTACGCCCTCCGTTTCAACCCTGTTCCCTTCTTCATTTTATGATAGTGGATGCGACAGTACTCAAAAGCAATATGACGTGCTAATGCAGAAATTTGTTTTCCGTATGGACTATATTTTTTTTAGTAAGGACACATTAAGTAAAAACACTGAGGTTCAGATTGTCAAAACATTAAAAACAATTTAAGAACAACACCAAGCTGGATGAAAACTCATAATAACATAATTTGTTGCGCAGTAATTTACAACAAAATTAGTTAAATACCATAATGTCTTCGGCTCTTACGTAGTCCGATGAACCGTCACTAAGTGAAATAATGTAGGCCTACTCTCCTCAAACCAACCATTTTCATACAGACCCCTACCTCTTCGTAAGCTGTCGTAAGAATAAAATAAGAACAAATGAGGCTGCTTGCAATTGAAGGAATAGGAACACTGAGCCTCAGCCCAAATTATCTGGTTCTTACTAAAAAAAAGTGTACTGCCCGCCGATAAGTGACTGCAAATGGAGTTGCCAATCAATGCAACGCAACAATTATGAAATCTGTAAAAGCAATGAAAGTACAACCGATTCTCGTACGAAGTTGGAGAAAGGACAAGAAGAATTGTCTTTATCTACATACAAAATTTAAATGTCGGGAAGATTGATGTATTGCAGCAGTAGAAAAGGCCCCTGTTACCCGTTTCCACCTTTGGTCTCATGTACCAACTATAGCCTCGTTTCTGCTTTAACAAGTCGATAAGTGAGCTAAACTAACCCCTTTCTGAAGTTGAAGTAGGAATTTGAAGTTGGTGTCCATAAAAACATGTCAATCTACTTTATGAAGGGCGGGGATAGGACCAGATTTGTAATCATGAACGCAAATTGCAGTAATGCATCTACACCTTGTATTGCCGTAATGCGTCTGCAGTAGCAATGGTGAATATAGCTATTGGCAAGACAATATACACATCGATCATTAAGGATAAACCTTACTTCATAGCAACTAAGATTCCTAACAGAGTGATTGGCAGTCCTTGCAGCTGTCGTTGCTCTACGATCAACCGTGCGGAGGAGATACAGAGGGAAGTTGCCAGCAGATAACTTGAATGGATTTACTGGTGCAAGGGTTCCATGGCGTAGGCAGCTACAGGAAGAGGGACAGATAGAAATGGCCTCTTATGGACTGTTTCGTGTCGCCATTACTGATCTCTAGAAAACACCGGATGGAGCATCTTCCGTCTCAAAGCGACGCCATTTTAGTCCTCATCAAACGAAGCTTATGAAAAATGTTACTTAACATGGCGGACCTTCCCGCGCTATTTTAACTTATGGGGACTAGTATTCGTGACCACACTTTTTCGCTGTTGAAGCCAATGGGAAGCTCAACACACTCTTTTTAGAGATCAGTGATTGCTATATAAACTCAGATTGCTAAACGTAGCTCACATTTCTTAGAAGTAATGTGTGGCATCGTCCTAAAAAATTATGGCCCATAAGAGAGTGACTGTTAAAGCGATGAAAGATATTTGGAGTAAGAGATCTGATCAATGTGGCCGTGGAAGATTGTTGATTCAACCAGCAATGGGTTAAGCAACAGCTACCAGTAGAGGAACAACGAAAGATGGGCCATGTGAACTTAGTGGAATCCATGTGGTAAGCAAAGAAAATAAATGTATCGTAGCAATCATGCCGGTTAGAAGGCTGGGGTCAGTAAAGAGAGGATACGAACTAGAAAAAATGAAGGTTAAATGGAGCCAGTTAAGTAAGAGGTACAATTAAGGTAGATGAACAGAATGGAATAACTGCAAAATAAGTGGAGTAGCTAAAGCAAATTGAATGTATTTGATGACACAAAGTGAACAGAAGAAGCGGATAATGGATTAAGTTACGCAGTAAGGGAATCTAATATGTATGGAGCGATGGAGCAACCGCAGAAAATAGGGCAGGTAAAAGGGGTACAGTGATGTCACTGAAATAAATGACACAAGTCCATCAATGAGCTAAGGTACTTACAAGAAAGTGGGAAAAGTTGAGAAGTTTGAACAGTAAAGAGTTGAGTGGAAGAAGAAAGTTGATACTTGTTGTTAGTGCGTGAATCTTGCTTTGTAAATAGATTATGTAGAGAGAATGAAAATGACAGAATAACTTCCTTTGAGTAAGAAATCACTATCTGATCGAGTTAATGTTTCTAATGAAAGTATATCGTATCATCCACATAATGACACAGCATCTTATTCAGTCTCAGTAGGATTGTGAAATGTTTATTATCAACATGTCATGTGAAGATATCCCTATGAAAATATGCATACAATATGTGACTGGTCTTTAAAAATTGTCGACGCGCAGCCACACAAATGACTTTCAAAGAAGCTACATTACATGTCAGAAAAGAGCCTCGTCACCCAATTCTAAAAACCGTCGCCGAATAGATGAGTCTATCAATATTTACAATGCACCTTGAGAATGTTGTGTCAGATAGCTTGCTTTACAACATATAGAGTTTCTCAGAGGCCAGGTGTAAACACAGCCCAAGTAAGAATCGATGTTTCTGCCGTCTGTTGGTGGTCAAGTCCTGGTAATTAAGAAATGAGTTCCTAGACGTACTCAGAGCGGGCTCCTCAGACAGTAATCCCAGAAAATAAAACAGGCTATTATGTGCAGTAACCAACCCTTTGTACTCTAGGCAGCTGGACACCTTAAAAGTAAACTGCTGTTATTCCGTTAGTCGCTGTAAACTGAGTACACTTGTTAAAACATTAAGCAAAGAATTCTACCGGAATTACAACAGGAGTCTGGTTTAAGTTACACACTTTCTCAGAACGAAGAAACTCTGTTCAAACATCTTCTTTGCAAAGTACATGATGATTAAATTACCTGAATTCGCGGGCAAACAATCAGTAGCAGAATTAGAGGCTTACAGAAATAATAGAAGTATTGAAGTGGATTACACAATGCGAACTTTTGGAATAACGGGTTTAAACCGCCTGAAATAAAACCATGGGATTATAGTAGGCTTCAGTTTTAATAATCCGGTCTTCGAGTATACCTGCTGTTTCGTGCTGCAATAATATTGCAGAATTTCACCGTATTTTTGCATGCATTGTCGCTCTTTTGTAATTACCTTGGCATCTGTCAAATTCGATTTTGTTGTTGTAGCAGTTATTGAAGGCCCAACCGTATATGGCACTTGTTCTGTTAGCTTGATTCTTGGTTCTTATAATTCTATGTGATTATGTCCCTGTCACGTGTATTTGTGTGATTCTTATTGGTCGACACCTAGCACTTGTCATTGTAAAGTTGAATAGACGTTTCTTTGGCATCTGTGTATAAATTTGGCCTAGGGTTTGTTGCTATTCTGTTGAGCCAGGTTTTGAAACGTTTGTCTTGTCTGTACAGATGAGTGAGCTCATTTTCCCAAATAAACACAACCATAGCAAAAATCAAGACTATGACAGCACGACTGCGCAGTTGATGCCTAGTTACGTTATCAATTTCGAACACAGGTGGCGAGATGGTAAACGGGCTAACAAATTTAATACAAGTATCTTACTTCCACAAGCGAGTTTCTTGCATAGTAGATAATATTGGGAGACGACAGAAGAATGTATTTCAGATTATGGCTTTTAGTATTAGTTATTGGTTAAAAAATTGAATCATTATTATTATTATTATTATTATTATTATTATTATTATCATCATCTTTTTTTTCTTAATATATTCCATATGTTTTTACTGTTGTTGTGCCAATGCAAAGTAAATATCCACTCGAATAAAATCCTTGCTGTCCCATCATAATGGGTGAAAACAGTGAGAATGATATGTACAATCTTGAAGCTTAATTTTCTGTCAAGTTACAGAATAAATGTAGGTCACTGAAGTTTAAAATTATTATCATTATTTTGTCTTGTAAATTGATTATGGCTTTTATTCAGGATAAAAATGTTCTGTAATCAAGTTCTTTTACCCTGAAATCTTATTGTATTCGTTAAAAATTCTTGCTGTGTGAAACTAGGGAGAATGCACAGTATTAAAACATGTGCTTCTTGAAAAGTATATAGGGTGTATATATTTTTGGTATAAATTACTATTATTATTATTTCAACTTTAAGTGTCACAGTCTAAGTTGTTAATTGACTGGGGATGTTAAGCTGAACATCAA
>JAAAKL020008293.1:0-16075 GCA_010016065.2 Carybdea cf. marsupialis auct. non (Linnaeus, 1758)
TCTGTGAGGGAAACCCATTGTTATGGTGGACGAGGGATACGTCTTCCTTTATTGTCAAAAGTTGCTTGGGTACGTCACTACAGCTGCTTCTGGTTCTTACTTCTCTGTGAGGGAAACCCATTGTTATGGTGGACGAGGGATACGTCTTCCTTTATTGTCAAAAGTTGCTTGGGTACGTCATTACAGCTGCTTCTGGTTTTTACTTCTTTGTGAGGGAAACCCATTGTTATGGTGGACGAGGGATACGTCTTCCTTCCCTATCCCGAACTAGTCATCTTGATTCATACTTGAACGTCACCCATCTTCACAGAAAGCATTTTTGATAAAGAGACTTCAACACATCTTGGAAGGCTATCCTATGATTGTATGCCATAGTCACTTGGGAACGATAATGGGAGGATAGAGGTGATCAACTTGAAACATTGATGAAAGGGACTCAAATAATAGACATGTGCAACACGTTAGAAAGAAGTAAATGAGTCTAGATTGTGAAATATGGGAAACTTTGGAACCTTGTTTACGAACCTCCATGCGGCCCCATAATTTTAGTCACTGTCTACATATTTATGATTGGTATGGGGCCCAAACAACACTGTCCCGTCTCGTCGTAAAGTTTGGGGGTGGATTGGCAGCTTGGTCACTAACATTACTCCTAGAGTGGAATGACATAGAATAGTAGATCTTCGGAACTACTGCTAAACCGCTATTATATTCCTTGATTTAACATAAGCTACGTTCTTAAGATAGCCCGTAATTGTCAAAGTGACTTGTTTCCCGTACAAATAGACCATTGTTATAGAGTTTTTGACCAATTGACCTGAATGAAAGTAAGAAGGTTAACAGGCGAACGGCATTACAAACGCCCACAACTATTTCTCAATACTCTTTTGAGTATGAAGCTTGCAGCACGTTTTAGGGCATTAGATATGAGAACATGTTATGTCGTATTTAATGCACAGTCATGCATCTTTCGGTGCCAACGTGTTTGGAGGATATAACTCCCAGAATCCGTGTCTTACAAAAACAAGCGCTAGAAGTAGAATGGAAATAATTTTTCAAGTCCTTATTCGCCTGAAATATGGTCCAGTATTGTTGTGATAGTTAAAATAATGATTGGAATAATAATCTGTATCAGTTCAAAATTATCAGAAACCTTCCGATCATAGAGAGTTCACAACATTTTGAACGCTGTTGATGTTTTAGTAACATGACGGTTGTTAACACATGCTCACCTGGTGAACAAGACGTATCATTTTATCCTAGCTAGTTATCGTTATTACGATTTGATGCCAGGCACCCTTGCATCTAGTAGGTACATTTGCTGTTTAAATAACGGTAATTGTAAAGCCGGGGTTCTCTTCAACCCGCCCCCCATCCACGGTTTTCAAAATTTCTTCGATGGTGGGAAATAGTCTTCTAATGTTACTGCATCAGGTAGTTTAAAGCAAAGTTCTCCAAGGAGGCTTTCACAGTTTCTCCGACGAAGCCGAACTTTCAATTTGATGTTTCTCTGTTTTGTTTATGCAAGGGTATAGTGTAGATTAAGAAGGGAGACGTTGTTTCATTCTGCAGATTAATATGATATTGGGGTACCAGACGAGCACCCGGCACAGTTTTGACTATGTTTGTACTAGGTGTGTTGTCTTCCCAGTTTGGAACTGGCACCTAAAACTACTGATATTCTAAGATAATGCCAGTGTTTGTAAACATCCTTACTTGATGACTTAAAATGACGAGTACAATTCACCATCTCTCATTACTATGTGGACCACCTCCAGAACAACAATTGTTGCCTTTTCTAAATTGAGGTATGCGTGGAAGCATGAAGTTACTACTGAGTACAGATAGGTCTAGGTCTTGCTGGATAAATTTTTTCGTCTGAATATTGAGGGAACGGTAACTCGTTTTAACATGTTTGGTGAACTCAAATATCGACGTTTTGTTAATAATCTTTGTAAAATATCTGTTTGATTTCTCTTGTATATCTTTGAAGGTCCAGGTCAAACCCGGAGGACATGCCTTTTGGGTCACCAAGTGAGCCCAATTTGATTTCGTCACGATCAACGTCTATGTTTATTACAACGCCGACAAGGCAAGACTTTTTCAAGAATTCTCCGCCTCCGGGATATCATCCAGAGCCAGACTTCCGTCAGAGTCAGTCGTACCATGACATCAAGGTTAGTTCTGATACCTTAGATTCTATTCTTCTCGCTGATACTGTGCCTTACTAGACCTCAAACAATCGCTAGAGATTAACTCTTCGTGAGAACACTTGTTGTTTTTTTTTAATTAGAGCCGCCGGTCTAGTGAATAAGTTCCTGGCCTTGTGATCAAGAGGTTTTACAGGGTCAGGGTTCAATCAAAGGAAGGTCCATCGGTGATGTCAGGAAGGGCATCCGGTCTTAAAGTGTGCCATGCTCCAAACAAGGCCCACGAAAGTGGGCTCGTCTCACCTCATGCAAAAACGAGAGATAAAAGACGTTACAAGGATAATAAAAAAAAAAAATAGCAACGGAAAATCTCAAGAATTGGACGGAAACCTAGGATAACAACTGCTAGACAACAGCACGAAGCGAAAGGAAACGAAAAACTAAGTGAGGTGAAACGACCAATTCTTTATGTTATTAGAGAGAAAAAAGTGTCAAGGCCATGTTTGTTTTTCATCCAGTTTATTTTTCATCCAGTTTATTTTTCAAGAGACGAAGATTTTAGCAAAGCGTGCGAACGCTAGTTTCGATGGTAAGGATTCATTAACATTTATATAGCCTCGATGCCATGTAGCCGTATTCGTATGGGGGTATTGTGTGCCCATACGATATTTACATAGTTCGGTTGTCATCTGTGCCAGGTTAAACTTTTTAGTATACCAGTTGAAAGACTAAAGAGTCACATGCCTGCTTTGTATGTATTAAGCGTACTCTGGATCATGTCGAATCGAAATAACTTTTGTTGTAAAGAATGCTTGCGTAACATCTCACCATGTGACTGAGAATTCTTTTAATGATTGATAATTCGTCATCTTCTTGTAGCAATTGGATATCGGCGTCGCTAAGCACTTCAACTGTGAATTTTAAAAGTCGAAATTTGAGGCTTTGTGACGTGTCATTTGTTCACTCACTTTTGTTTGCAAACTATGCCGAAGCTATTACTTGTGGTGATGCTGAGTGAATGCTTGAACAATAGCAATGCATTAGGTGTTTGTTGCCTCAAGGTAACACAGTTTTATAAACGAATCTCAAACTGTGTTCTGGTTATGAAAATTAGGGTATAGAAGTTCAGGTGTCCTTTTCAAATAGAGAAATTTGCAAGCGATTGGTGCGTGATGAAGTGTATACGTGGAGAGGTTTCTTCTTCCCAAATTTGTGGACCGTGTCACTTGCTGGAGTATCTTGGGTATTTTGTCGGGTAAAACTAGTAAAGGAGCTCAGTAGTTTAGTGTGTTCTCTGTTAACAAGTGAAGACATTGTTGATAACTATATGCGGGACTTGTACACAAAACGGGGGAAAATGTAATCAACCGCTGCAGGGTGTTTAAATGCCATGGTCAATACATTGCTCTACATAAACGTGTAGTGGTAAAAGAAAACTCTTTTTGTGCCAAGTTACTCCGAGCACATGTTTCTCAATTAGTCATTGCGATAACATTGTTTTCTTAATGGAAAATAATGTAATCTCTTCTCGTTATTTTTTCCACAAGACTTCCGTGGTATATGAAATGTCTGATCTTTGATCCTAAAAACGTTACAGCCAAGCCCTTGACAGGTAACTTTTTTGCTTCAAGTGGCCTTATACATCATCGAAATTACAAGCCTTTCATTTCCCCACAAATGAGAACGAGGCACCGTAGCGGTTATCGTTAATGTGTATTGCATCATCCTATGTCGCACAGATTTTTTCGTTCGCGTGTAGTGGTGGACACTTGATGTTGGTCGTCCTCGAATTCACTCAACCGCACTGGGATGGAAGACGTCATAGATCGCCCCAGGGCTCGCACTCCTGACAATCGTCACTAGTGGGCACAAGAATCCCCGAGCTCACAGCAATACAACCATCATACATTCTAGTCTCTCTAGATTCCCCATACGATCTAGTAAGTGCTTCGTTAAGTCATGGTCGTTTATTTCTATAGAGGAAAGAAGGCCGTACATCATCTGACTACTGTTTCCGCCCATCCCAACTGAACTCGTGTTAGAAGTGATGCACTCTGAAAGCATATATAAGGTTGTCCTAGGCAAATATCATTTTGCTGTCTACTTGTCTAGCAAAATGCACTAGGCCTTAACCAGAGATAAGCACGTGTGTATGATGCCAGCATTAGGCCAGTTTTTGTTGCATGGCGAGGAGATATGTGGTATGACACAGAAGAGGGTTGGCCATTTTTGGCGCAGAGGAGACGGGGAAACCATGAGGGAAATATTGCTATTGGAGGCACCTGGAAGACGACCACCAGGAAGGCCAAGGAAGAGCTGGCTCAAAACTGTTCAGTAGTATATGAAAACCACTAGACTGTTGGAAGAAGATGTCAAGGACACGAGAAAAGGGAGAACTCTGTCAGATCGTCAATATCCACGAATTTGGCTAAGAAGGCCTTAAACGGAGAAAATAATTAGGTGATGGTAAAGTAATTTCAGCGATTCAAAAGCAGAAAGATTACTTTCATCACCACGTTTTTGCAGTTAAGCTATGCATATCGTTTCTGTTTAGTTTTTATTGGATAAGCAAGAGTGAACGTACATTATCTGTTTTAAATTCAAATTTAAGTTCCATCCCCTCAATTTTGTTATCGATAAATTTGGTATTTTGTTACATTTCTTTTAGGGTGAAGGAGAATTTATTCCCGAAGGATATCACTTGGAAAACGTAAGTTCGACCTCAAGTTTTGCTGTAAATCTTTGCTCTAACCATCTTCGATTAGAGGCGTAACAACGGTCATTTTCATCAACAGAGCATGTTGAGCTGAATAGATGTGAGTCAGGTTTCGCACCAGTTTTCATGTGTGCTAAGTGAGATTGTTTGGACAAAAAGGTTTAAGTGGACTTAACTAGATTTGACGATAACATATCAGACTTCGTTATTAGTTGATAGCGGTTAAGAAGATTGAAAAGGCTGTGTTCAATGCCAGTTGCTAAAGCATTAGCATCCGCTGATAGAAGGAGCTTCTTCGCTCTTGATGGTTGAAAGTATTCATTTTATTTTTATCAAACACGATTAATACAGTGGCAGATTATCTTTAGTACGTAGTGAAGTAGTATAATAGCTTTAATCCCGCTTGTGATATTTCCAGGAATCTTAAGATTGCTGAAACAGCGTCGAACGAAAGGAAACATGTCCATGTTAAATTGACTGAGAGATGGAGTGTCATAGAAATGATCTTACAAGCGACTGCAGATTTGATTCTTCTTATCACCAGGGAAGGCCCTCAGTCCGGTCCTGGCGAACTGCAAGTGTTCCGTAACTTCAAGAATACTCAGAATGTAAATTCCTAGTTAGTGTAGTGTTACTAAAGATATGTAATCGTTATGAGTTGTCACCGGCATGGGCCCATAGGATTTGAGTTGCCCTATCCCCGTTTTCTCTATTCAAATGGTTGGAACCAACAATAATAGTATTCAAGATACGTTGGCTTCTAAGGGGTTGTTATGCCACCAAGACAGATTTGCCCACATGCTCAAATAGAATTTAGTTGCCCTGTCCCCGTTTTTCCTATTCAAACACTCCCTCTTATTTTTATTTTGAAAATCCGCTATCCTTGTATAACAATCATGGGTTTTTTATTTGACTTGCAATGGTGGGAACCAATAGTGTTCAAGATACGTTGTCTTCCTAGGGGGTTTTATATCATCATGACGGTTTTGCGTGGTCCTCGTTACCCTAATTCACCCCCTCCCCCATTCATTTTCCAATCTGCCGTCACCTTGTAAATCAATCATGGCCGTATCATTTAGACAAGTAATAGTAGGAACCAACAACAATTTTGGGCTGCATGTCCAGCTTATGAGAGGGGCGGCACCTATTCTGTTCCTCTCCCACGTTTTGCACATCCCGATATTTGATTTAGTTAGCCACCCGCTTTGTGCCTCATATGTCTGTTTCTCTCTTTTCCTTTAACTAACTGGATTTTTCTTAAGGGTAGCCTAACTACTAAAACACCAGAGTGAATATAAACACACCGACTCGTTATTGTCTACGTTCGAAGATACTTTGCAATGGCGCGCTGGCATGCCACTAACTACTTTCTTCTTTCCCTGGTGATGAACGCCAATTAGGTGAAGTACAGCAGCCGAGTTTATTATGTCACGTTGACACTGGTTTCATTACGTCGTACTGTTGGGTCAGCAGGTGATCATTTATGGACTTTAGAGAGGTTACTGATATATTGTAGTAAGGTTGAGTTAATGGGGAAATTTGTTTCACTGTTTCTTTCGTTATTATAGACGCTCACATATGATCCATTAGGACACAATGAATTGAACTCACAGGTAAGTCATTTGAGAGGAACTAGTATTTATTTAGCTATGTAGGATGCAAGTGATGGTCAGGGATAACGAGTTTGACATCTGGTTGCTACTTATCAGCTAGGTTTTCACCAGTTCATTGTGGTGGAGAACTGTATTGTACTATACTATACTGTACCACTCTATACTATACCTTACTATGTACTGTGCTATACTGCTTTGTACTATACTACGTGATAACTATGCTATGCTATGCTGTACTATCCTATACGTAAGTGTAATGTATTATACTATACTAGGCTATACTATACTATACTATGCTGTACTATACTATATGTAAGTATAATGTACTATACTATACTAGGCTAGACATTTTGAGAAACTGTATTGTATAACATAGTACTAATTGAAAATGAGCGGGTTTGCAGTACACTTTTAAAATTTCAAAAATGCGTGAAATGCCTGAGGTAATTTTCGTCGTACCTGGTCCTTATCCCGACCTAGCGAACTCACTGAGTACACCCACTTATATGAAGTTGAAATCAGTAAATAAATCAACCATGTAACACAATGAAACTGCTTTATGCTGCATGTTGTGTGAAGGCAGAAATATATGTAAGCACATGAGTCATGCCGCCCGTAAATGCAAGACGAGAGTTAAATAGATCAGAGCATTCAATACCGAGGGTATACTTATTAGACTCAAGTATCTCGGCTTTGATTCGTTTTGTTGAACGTTGGTGTGTTATAAATACTCCTTTCATTAAATATGAGAGCCACAAATGGATGTCGGGTTAAAAGAAGATCATTTTCATAAGAGGCTAATTGATTCGGAAGTCTCAGATATTTGGTAAGTAGTACGTCCGATATGGAACCTTACTGGAATTGTCTGAGATAGATTTGAATGGTGATCAAGGATTTACATGACTATAAAAGACTCGGCTTTAGTGTATGTTTTAGTCCTATTAGACAAATCAGGAATGTAGAATTGCTCTTTTGCTTCGTCATTACCATTGGCTGTGTTGTCTCCTCAGACAGAGGAAGAGGTGTAGTCCTCTGAACTCATGGGTAGTACATAGGGCACTAAATAGTTAAATTCATGATTACCTTTTGTCGTGTTGAAGTAAGCTGGTTTCTTGCAGCATCAACTCCAATACGCCGTAATGCATCGATTAAGCGCCACCCTCAATTAGGCATCACCCTCAATGAAGCGCCGCGCATTTTTTTAAACATTCATAAAGGGCCACAACTCCATCGTGGACTGGGGCTCTTATTAAAATCCAGGGAAAATAAGACATTAATAGCACTGCAGTGTAGTTTATATTTCAGTATAAAATATGGTGAAATATGATACATATAGACACTTGTAGATTTCAGAATGTTCCATTGACGTGCATGTCTAAAAGCAAACGAAGATCATTGTCATGTCAAAATTTACGTTTCCGAAATAAGCGCCTTCCTCCAGTTATGACCGAAACAGAGATTTCTACATGCATGTAAACGCTTAACCGCTTAATCGGTTCATTACGGTATCCTCACGTTCAAACTCTTTGTATAATTCAATGCTATCCATTGCAGGCAAGGATTCTTGCACATCGAAGTCACGACAGTCTGCTTGGATCATCACCACCCTCATCAGCAAGCAGACAATCACTTGCCAGGTATTTAAAATTTTATATCGCTTACAACAAGGAACCCGATAGATATCGTAGACAACGCTCTGCCTGAAGTAATACTAAATATGTTCTACATTGATAAGGATTGAAAAATTACGTTGGCAAGACCAATGACTGATGCCGTGAATCTTGTAGGGAGATTTAACAGCCTAAAAGTGAAGCAAATTTTTTTTCACTCTGTTCAAAGCCGAAACGACGGCTAGGAACGTTTGCCCTTCGGATATCAATCTGTTCATACTTCGAGTCCCCTCACTGTCCTGTTTCTCTTACCAGACTTTCCCTTTTTACGAGAGCAGATGACAGAGCACAGTACAAATACTCATGACTCTTTGATATTTATATGTGGTAAAATATTTTGCGCGGATTAGGATACTTTGTATTTGAACTGCAAGATGGTTGACATAGTAATAGACTCCAAAAGGTAAGCATTACCTGAAAGCAAGTGTTCTATTATATTTTTTCCTGCAGCGTCGAAAACCCATTTGCACTATACCGAGGAAAACGGAGGCCGCTAAGTGCTTTAGTGACAGACTCGGTTTCGCTGGAAGACGTTGGTAAGTAAAACCTTTCCAACATTGGGGTGGTATATTTACTTATTACATAAAACAACCTTTTCAATTAGAGAGATTTGTTGTCGCCGCACCTGGTTGGCAGATTCGAGAATTTGGAAAGTTATTATTGATTTGAATGTTACGAAACTCTTTACAACAGACTGTGCTCATGAGATGAAATTGGTATTAGAATAATTGGAGGTGGAAGGTCAATAATAAATTTTTGAGGAGGGAGGTGAAGTCAAAACTTTGTTTAACCTTTTGTTTCGTTATTTTCAATGACCTTTTTTCTTTATTTCATACTTTGGGGTGATGGGTATCATGTGACAAAGTTCCAATTTGTAGACTAGCAGTGCTCATTTATCTACCTATCTTTGTTGTTTGCACTAAAAGATGGTCAATCCAGAAAATCAGCGAGGGGAAAGAACCTCCGGGTTCTTCTGCTACCAATGATGTTTTAATGGTGGGGTTATTGAGTGGAGTTCCACAAGGTGTGGTAAATGAGACGGTATTGTATTCAGGTGAAGAAGTTTAAGAAGACATTGGAGGCGATATTGTAGTTAACAAAAGTTCAGATTTTATGGAAAATTGTTAATCACATCGAATCAAATGTACGTGTTGTCTTGGGATTGCAGTGGAGAGGGGTGAGTACCCGAGGATGCTGTGAGACTGTATAGGTAGGAACGAAATGCTGGGAACCATCCGCTGGAAAGGAGACCACAAGGATCTGGGGAGATTAAATTCAGCTCAAAATGTCTGAAACAGTGGATCCCCAAGCCGGGTTGTCAAGCATTTCTTTTTATGGGGGGTTGGGGGAGAGGGTTGGAAACCTTCTTGGCGCAATTTCAAAAGCTGCTGTTTCGTGTGGGTATAAGGGTCTGAGCCGATATGTTGCTTTCGAGTTCCATAAGCTTTTTCTAAAGTTTTTGCCTCATCTTTGTTTTTCTGGATCCAAATGTTTTAATTTTTAAACTTTGTTCAACGGTCGCTATCAGATTGAGACCTCTTGATTTGACAATGAAAATAGTTAGGAAACTACCGTTCTTAAACCTTTAAGCGATAACTTTGAATAGTTACCGGACAGTATTGACCGACTGCCTACCCTGAGACCAGTTTTGGTATGGCTTTGCTGTTTGTAATACTCATGATTCGGTGCTTTCGCTAGACTGTGCATGAAGAAAATGTTTACAACAGCCAATTTGAGGATCCTTTCCCGCCGAGCTGTTCAATTTTTGCCCAGCGTACTTGCTAATTTAAAAATCCTTGTTTATCCCACCTCCTCCCTAACTATTGTATACCTGTAGATGTCCCGTCGTAATTAATGTGAAACCGGCAGCTGTATCTTCCACAAGTGTCAGAATACACTCAAATTTACTCGAGTTTCAAGAGGATTCCCTCAATCCCGAGCAATATTCCTCTTACGAAGTATGGAATGAGGAATTTGGAAAGCGATAAGAGCGTTGAAGGTAGCACACAGAACAGATAAGGAACCAGTTGTCTATAGTCATCTCTAATCTCGTTTATTTTATGGCCTTGAATGCTGTGGCAGAGTGTTTGTCATAGCTGTGCTGACAGTTCATACATAGTTCCTGCTATGGAAACATCTGGCACTAGCACTTAAAAGGGGAATCAAGCAGCGATATGTTAAATGTTATTGAATTAGCCAGTTATGAAATAGTTGGCTTCTAAGAGGAATCGTCATTGTGAATACTAACGATGTCACTGTGCATAGACATCATCTATGTGAATATAGAGTTCCTGAACGTAGTGAAAGTCCTTTCTTGGGCTCTGTTACCCATGGAGTAAGATACGACTCTCTAAAGCCGTCATAATTGCCGTTCAATATTCTCTACGAGAGTCCAATAGCATAAGCACGATAGGGGTAAATGATTTACAGTTCCTTTCGTGCATTCTTTGTATTTGCTGCCCGATCTTTTGCGGAGGGGGTTGGTGTTGTTCACTATACGTTTGAGCGATACTGCAAGTTGAAAGTGTGGGGATCCAGGTAGGGTACAGGAAAGTATTGGAAGACAAGACACAAACTTTTCACCCACAAGCAAAGTACAGTCATATACGACAGTTGATAGATATATAGATAGATAGATATAGATATAGATATATTGTAGAATTTCTCCCGACTTCATTATGTGCGCTCCCTTATGTCCGCGTTCTTGTTGCCTCTACTCCATAAAAAATCGTGGAAATTTTGTATATAAGCAGTGGTGTGTATGACTTTGAAGAGAACCCACGAAAAACGTCAGTCAAAAATGCCTACTCTATTCAAAAGATATAGATATAGATATAGATTTATTTGATGGTTGAACGAACTTGTCATTATACATCTCCTCTAATTTTAAAAGATAGGAGCTTCGAGGATTAGGTCAATCTAAAATGCATATTTGATGGCATTACGTAATCTAAAACAAGTTTTGGATGGTCATTGCGAGTTTTTAAATTTAGGTTTTACCATGTTCGAGAAGTTTTGTTCGCAATCTTGACATTGCTTTTATCAATTGCAGCAGATGTATATGGATCAAGTAAAGCTCTGACCTTTCCCACCAGGAGACACATGTCAGAAATACAACTAAATATCGACACAAGCGACGGTAAGTGTTTTCTTTGGTCACCTTCGAGTTGCGAAAAATTACAACATCTTGCCTAGGGAATATGTAGTTTAGTAGCAATCGCATAATCTTGAAGAAGTCGGGGGGCTTATTGAGTCTCATTTGGCACTGGGGGCTGTGGGTATTTAGGGGAGTATGGGGCGCTTATCAGGTACTGCAGGGGATTGCATAATTTTTGTTGCCGCTGTAGAAGAACGAGATATTTTTGCATCTTATCACTTAACTCAAATGTTCAAGGCGTGCGTTAGATTGGGGTAGCGTAAGTTGGTTTGTTGCAAGGCATTAGGCAATTTAAAGGTTACATTTTTGCCTTGACGCCTACCAACAATTTAGCAGCTGTTCAATAGGCAAGGGTATAGAATCGAATAGCTGCTTTAAATTTTTGAATTGCGCGTTTGTGAAGTGTCTCCCATGCCTTTCCCCCGTCAATGGTAATACAAATATGAATATACTAACTATTGCTTGTCGATATGCGACAGAATAGGTTGTCGTTGTCAGCAGTCAGGTTCTTGTATTAGCTGTAGCGTTCAATTCCAAGGCTACAATAGGTCACAGTTGTGAGAAGTTCTGAAGTTCTGTAAACCTGCGGGTGTATCCTTAGGGGAAGAAATTCAATGTAGAATCATTTACCTTTCACACCATCAGAATCAACAGGACTTTATTACCTCTTTAAACAAAGAACCTGTTGTGTAGGGCCCATGTAAAGGAAAACATTTGCCGTGGAAGCTCCAAGTTGTACGTCTTTTGCCCATGCCCTAAACTGCTTATTACTGTATTTTTCGCTGTATTTTCTTTTATGGTTCCACTTGTTTTCATGTAAATTTACGGATTGCTATCTACAGTGTCGGATTCATTGCCAATTTTACTTAACTTTCTCCAAAAGTCTTCAGAAATATAGGCGTTTTCAGTGTCCGCGTCGTTAGAAGAAGAAGAAGAACAGAATTTCTGCTACAGTGACCGGAGGGCCTCTTTCGTTCATATAGCGTAATTTTGCACTGACCCTTTTAATTTTAGTGATCGTTACTTGGTTAAAATCAATTAGTTTTAGCAGAAATGAAGCCCGGGAGATAAAAAAGATGAAAAAAGATTCAGATTTGATACAGACACAGATTTGTTATGATGTTTGTAATGAATCGCTATCCCAATGCTTTAATATTTTCTGTATGTTTTCACAACGTAGTTACCTACGCTGTACAAATAGTAGACCGAGGGTGATTAAGTGTACATGTCATATGGGCTACAGTACATTGGCTGAATCTTGTTCATTATTGAATGTTTTTTTCGTTTTTCAACCTCAGGTTATCAGAGTTTCTCAAGAGGACGGTCGTCGCTACCTTCCGCACATGACTTCAACTCGCCAGGCAGGTCCGAATCCAAAGGTAGTTTGGGCAATAGTAGTAACAGCAGTGGCCTTGTACCCGATTTGGATTATGTCAATGGTAGAGACACTGATGGAGATTGGGCAACGGATAAATTACAACACATGAGCATAAGTGGTTTTAAAGGTATTTATTACTCAGGCATAAATTGACAGTTAAAATATACAAAAAGTTAACCGAATCGATTTTGAAATTCAGTTTCAAAGACACTGATTGGTCAAAACAACACTAATCTAGCTTTCTAGACGTCTGATTGGCTACTTTCAAGGCACAGTTTGGTATAAGTTTTATCGATTTCTTCTCAATCTCAATTCTGACGATTTTGTACTTTGATGAGTGTAAGACAAAAAAAGCTTTTTCAGTACTGAAATGTTTTCGTTGTTTCGTGCAGTTTTCTAGTTAAAATATAAAGTGTGCTTACGAGGGGTCACTACTAAAGCAAATCAATGTGATCCAGGGCGATCGCTTTGAGTGTGGACTTCACATTTTGAATGTTAAGGTCAAGATTGAAGCATCTGAACTTTGTAGCATTCATTGATAGTAACATGCCTTTATGATTTTAAAAGGTGTTAGAGATAAAATCTGGGTTTTTAAAATCGTTGAGGTTCAGCATTGTCTTGAAACCATACATGTGCAGTGTTCAAAGATGATCACGTTAACCTGTTCCCTCTTTGTCGTCACCCGTCAGCACAACAATTATACTGCTCTTGGCCGTGATCAGGTTACTATTGAGAAACGGCAGAAGGAAGCACTGTGGTCACTACATTTTGCATGTTGTATACCGTATGACTCATGTACGTACGGAAGGCCTTCCGTTTTCCCTTTACCTTACAGCTCCATAGCAAAACAGTGCAACCCAGTGATAAATTGGCCTTATAGCAGTTTCTACTTTCATTCGAACCTAGTTGCTGTGAACAGTGCCGGGCAAATTGCTCGCATCTATATAGGTGGAATTTTGCGCTTGTCATTGATCTCAAGTCGACTTTAGAAATGAATAACAAATATTTGCCCTGATGCTTACTAAAGGTTGCCCATATGGTTGTGTTGCACATGGTTGATCCCAATTTCTCAATCAGACTTATCCTTGTCCCTTTTTGTGTTGACAGTTCTTATATAGCTAGCGGGACAATGAAAGGCGCGCTCTTAAACTTTAAAGAGCGAATGCATGATTATTAGGTCCGGGTTTAATTTATTTTAATATTTCGCAGATCAAGGTATACCAAAGAATTGGATGAAGATTAAACTGCTTGGAGCTGGTGCATTTGGTCAGGTACTTGTCAAGCTTTTCTTTACAGCTGAGTCAATAAAGTACAGGTTTCAAAATCAAGATTAATTATTTTTCAGTTTACTTCCAGCCAATTTTTAAAGATGCGATTAATACGTTTGATCCATGTTATCCATTGAAAATATGTCCTTAGAGTTATTCTCTCTTTCGCTTATTTTAGAATTCGAGAGAACATTGCGATCACAAACAAAAGCATGGCCATATCACGGAGAGTGTTTGACATCAATTATATCTTCCCTTTAAGCATTACCTTTGTTCTGATAAGTTTGCAGAACCCAATTCAAAGGGACAATGCTGACACCAATAATAAAGCATTTATCGTTGAATAAGATGAAAAATTGCTTCTTAGGTAATGATTTGCTTGTTTTGTCTTCTTGCAGTTTGTAGAAGTTTCACTGCTCTTCCTTGGTCCACTGTGGACCTTTCCTTGCGTATCTACATTTGCCATGTACGCTCATGAGCTTGTTACCTCTTTCCCGGTAGGTCTTTCTTTGCGTTGATGTTGAAACAGGGACGAAAGTCGCCATGAAACAAGTGGAAACGGGACTCTCCAGCCCTGCAACACAAAAGGTAAACTGTTGCATTGTCGACGCTTTATAGTAATATTTAAAATACAATAAATATGAAAATTCAAGCGAAAACATTTAATGGTAGATAATTTCTGTTATTAATACATGTGTCGCAATTTGGTACGAATGCAGAATCGTTCGAAAATGCTGTTTCTTTTCTCCGATGCCTGTTTCACTCCGATGCCTGTTTCACTCCGATGCCTGTTTCACTCCGCTGTCGTGCCACTTGCATACTACAGTGGCACTGATAATTCTTGACATACTGGATAAGGGAGATGTGGTTTTCCCCGCACAGGGGATATAGGATGACCGAAGACGATATGTTAAAGCCACCCACACGTTTTATACTGCTCGTCATCTTCTCAAGTATTATATCAAAAAGATGGAATAGATACTTCTACTGCATTGACGTTTCTGTTTTTTACTTCTTTTCGTTTTCTTTATTTACGATGGGTGCGATTTTTAACAAGTTCATTAGAGAAACAATTACTTTTCTTTGTGACTATTTCTTCAAGTTTGTGTTGAATTTCAAAACACCAATTCCAAATAATGTCTTTGTTGCAGGAAGTAAAAGCCTTAGAAGCAGAAATCCAAGTTCTAAGTAATTTAAGGCACGAACGAGTGGTGGCATACTTTGGTACTCGGTATGAAAAACAAGCCATAGCAATTTTCATGGAGTACATGGAAGGGGTAAGTAGAATTACGTTCGCTCACCACGTATTGTAGAGAGACGTTGTTAATATACCTCGGCACGAGTGATGTTATACAGAGATGTCTGCATCGACAGGCCATTGCTTAGTTCCATGATCAAGATCCGCGAGTCCCATCATTCAGGTGTAAGGCAAGATACTTGGACACGCTTTTAGTATGTGGTCAACTGTTTGCAGTGGACTAAAATCACAGAGTATCACTATCTATTGCTCTGATTATTGCCTCGAAAGGTCGTCTTTTTCTACAGTCGGAACGGAGGCGATTACGCCTAACCCATGACTCAGAAGTGAGATCAGGTGATTTCGTTAAGAGTGTCGGAATAAAGTGATGGAGTAGATTCAGGAGTGGCCACCACCCTTGTGCAGGACGATCTTGTTCTCGTGATGAGGAGGGAGCGCAGGAAAATTGTGGTCTGGGTGGCAAAATGATCTCAGTAGATTCGCCGTTGTGAGGAATTGAGAGTAAGTATCGGGACTTATAAGACAGTATGGTCACGTCTAATGATGGAATACCGACAAAAACAGTTCATCATGGCAACGAGACATGGAGTTAATATATGGAGAAGAATAACAAAATCAATGGTAGTATGGTTATAAGGCCGAAAATTGTAGGGCCTCCCGTCTTTGAACCCCTTGTTAAGTTTTCACAATTTTCTTAATCTGAAAAATTTCCTTTCGAGTATTTTGTATCTTGTTTTGGTGAGGAAGTCAACCTTTAAGTGAAGATATGCATGCTTTTGACTAGCATTGAGTCATTTCTCCGTAGCCGACCCCGCCCCGCCCCCCCCCGCCCCCCCCCCACCCCCCCCCTCTTCCTTCCCTCTTT
>JAAAKL020008294.1:0-16073 GCA_010016065.2 Carybdea cf. marsupialis auct. non (Linnaeus, 1758)
GGAGAGTATCATGACATAGGAAAACGTGAATCGATCTCATTCTTATTACAAGTATTCATTCTGGAATGGCGAGTCCAATACTTATCCCAGCACTGGTAAGCTTTTTTAACTTCTTTTTACCATAGTCACGGGGCCCACCCGGTCCATGTGAGGGAGGGAGTCATTCGCTAACGTTTTGAAGGGGTGTAATGTCAAGACAATTATACGGCTCTCCGTTAAAAAGAGTTGGAATTAGTAATTTGTCAATGTTTTTCAAGAGACATGAATTCATCAAATAAGATTCTTATGACCAAACTTTCAATTGCATTAACCGTAGATTACAAAGCTGACACAGGGACCCTATTGAAATGCATTTGATGGACACCTTTTGTAACCACAGAGTATAAGTATCATCACGCTATTAACCATATGTGTGCATGCTCCAGCAAACTAAGAAGAGATAGCGTCGTTCGTTGAGAATTCCTATAGAACATAAAACTGTGAAAGGGAGGAATGCTGGTGTTGAGGACCCATCAAGGGTGGGGAAGGTGTTGTAATATTTAGTTTTTAATGTTGCTTCTATTCCGATTTTATCAAAGAAGGTAGTTTTTAAAGCCATATATTACCCTCCCATTCTGATAATGGAAAATAAAGAGACTATAATAATTAATTGTGGCGAAGGTGGTATAAACGGTTAAGAACAGCATAACAATGACATCACCTCGGTCCACTATGTATAGCATTGACATCTGCTACTAATCCCATTAGACCAGGAAGTATTGGGGGGGGGGGGTCTTTTCTTCCAGCCCAAGGCAATTTTTTTCCCTGGTAACGTTTGTACTATAGCAGATACAGACCAGAAATTTAATAACCTTTTGGAACATCTTACTGTGGCGACAATAAAAAAATATATTGAAAATATATAAATAGTAAATCGAGCGATAATAATTTCTTTGAAGGGTGTTGAAATAAAGATGCTTTTTCGTTATTAAGCGTCAATTAAAAATTATAATATATATAACACATATTTTAATTCATTTTTAATGATCTTTTTGTTAATCAACAAAAAATATTCTAGTTGATTACCATTTCTAGCCGACTTGTTCCCACAAATAAATAAACAAGTGTTATAGCTAAGTTGGTAGAGCAGCACGCCGTGAAAGAGTGGGTGCAGGGGTTGAATGCCGGTGGCAAAATTTTTCATTGGTGCCTCTTCAAACTGACTAAAGTACCACAAGCAATAATGATCAGACTGTAAATTCTCTTACTTTGACGACCATTACCCTACTTTACGGCAGTGCTATACTCTTTCTGACTTTCTCTGGTTTCCTGCAGCAATCTAACAAGTTTCGATCGCTCAAAATTAACCATCCAAAAATTTCTCTCTGTGTCTTTTCCTTGCTCCCACTCCCTACGCCTTGCTCGTCAGCAGCACCACCCCAGCTCTTCTCTTCTTGCTACGCGGTCCAAAAATCGCACTTGTCTTTTGATAAGGGCAATAGGTTATGGACATTGATCGGAGAGAATCTGGGCACCTAAAAATTTCTTTTTCCTCCCTGCGTTAGCAACAACAGTGGTGTCTAACACTGCGTGTGAGATACACAAATAGCATTGAAGAATTTCACTTATTTGTTATGTTTTGGAGAGCAAAAGAAACCTATTTGGAGAGCAAAAGAAACCACTGATTTTCCTTTAAGAACGCTAAACCGATGGAAAATATGCTAGTGTATGCTGGTCAGTGCCATACCATTTATTATCTTCAACCCAAAATTTGGGTTCCTATCTGACAAGAAGGAAGTGTGAGGTTTGCAAATTTGATATAGTATTCATCACTGTATAAATTGATTAAAATAATTGCATGGTTCATATAAACTGCGGCCCTTGAAATTACATTTCTAAGAATGCGCCTTCTTCAAATGTGCCACATTGAATAGAAAGGTGGCGCCACCAACCCATTTTGTAAGAAATGCAATGATCCAAAATATCAGTTCCCAAAAATTGCAACGTACAACTGCATCACAAATCAGAGCGTTTAAGCTATTCATTAAAACAGACCATTTTTTTATTTCTGAATGACAGTTTATCTCAAGCGATAAGCCTGACTAAGAACATTAAATCATTCAAACCAAACTCGGTTTGTGCTAACAGTAAAACTGAAAGGAGTGTGAAGTTTGCTTTAGAGTACGATGAAATGGAAGCGGATTGTTATGAACATTTCTCTAGCGATGAAAGTGTTCCTAGGCGCACTTTACAGTACGGGACCAACTTTACGGAGCTGTCTTTTTTCTTACAAGGACGGGGTTCTCATAATGCCCGACCTCCCCTCTTTTGAGTATCTCGATATAGGCAAGTGCGGCTCTGAAAGTAAAACTAACGCTGACCCTGTTTCACAACTTTCTCACCCCCTCCCCAAGTTTCTCAGGATGAGCAAATTCAAAGTTTACTAAATCGATTTATAGCTGTATATCAGGTAACAATGACTTTGCGTTCCAAAAAATTAGATTCATCAGTCTGGACAATTTATTTAAACTTTATTTCCCAGCTTTGACAAAATCAAGTCAAATAAATATTTATGGGTAGCTCACCATGACACTACCGCACATATCTTCCTTATCATGGAAATTGAAAGAATCTAATTTTTAGATTCAGAGTACAGTGTATGGCACAAAACGTTGAATTTCACCTAAATTGTTTTCCACGACGTACATAGCTCTGCTAAGTGGGAGCGTCAAAAACGGAAGAATGAAGCAAATTATCACTTATAGTGACTTTGCTATTATACGATTACATATTCGCAGTTTTCTGTAAATACTAAAATACTTTGATTTTTGTCTTAGTGTAGAGTCTTTGGCGCATGAAGTATCCCCTCTTTAGGTTCCTTAGTTAACAACGCTTTTAAATGTTATGCTACTTGAGGCTGTCAAATTGTACTGCCATTTTTCACACACAATTCCATCAAAACATCTAAGTATTTACCAGTTGAAATAATAGAATCAGGATAACAAAATAATACCAAAACGCTAAAGTTGATTAGTTATTCACATACGCTCTTTTATACTTCTGGAAGGAGGATGATGACAACGTTTACTAGTAGATTACAAATTTTGGAAAGTCTAAGTTAATAAAGAAGTCAGTTAACAGAGCAAAAATCTACTTTAAGTAAAGTCTATGTCATACACCCCCTGGTGAAAATGCTTATGTGGTACACATGCTGGTTTTGCTCAACACGTAAGTCCGACATCAAATCAATAATCGGGTTTCGACACAGATTTTGGTATACTTAACTGCTTTAGTAGATTCTATACATTTGATAATGGACCTAAAAACTGGTCGTATCTGCCATGTTGTTCATTTGTTGCAAAATCACAGGCTCCTGTTATAAACTCCTCGTAAGTCAAAATGCCATCTTTGTTGAGGTCTATAGAGTCGAAGGACGAATCAGCAATTTTTTCATCTGTTACTCCGATGAGTTTAAAAAATACTCTCCACTCACAGCGGGATATGATGTTATCATTATTGGTGTCAATCGCATGAAACCATTTGGTATTTACGTTCTTGATAAAAGCCTCGTAGTCTTCTTTGAGGTCGTCGTGTGTCTTTATGACGTACAAGGTTTTTGCAAATTCTTCAAAAGTAAGCTTGGCTTTTGGATCTTTAACCATGTCCTCCCACCAGCTGCCCATTGCTTCTGCCATATGCTTCGAATCTTCGTTCTCCATCCTGTTGGCTAGCACTAATAAAGGAGGAGAGGATAAGTCGTTTTAAGAAACATATAAAAACGCAAAGAATAAAGAAGATTAAATTCTATCAACTCTTAGTCCACTTTCACCGTTGTCCAATGGATAGTTTCCTTGCCTTAAATTCTAGAAAGTCAGCTTTCGATGCTCCGAAAGTCATTGGGGAGACCAGAAAGTAAAGTCTAGTCTTAAAGTGGTCTATGCTCTGAGTTTTCAAAGAGTAGGTCACGGGAATATCAACTGACTCTGACTAAGATTACCAGAGGAATTAAACAGGAATTATGTCGATGCTAATAATAATAATAATAATTTTTTTAAACACTAGCTCTTTATTTCGTATAGATGAGTATACATATGCTATAACAATAATAATAATAATAATAATAATAATAACAAAATAATTGTTTTTAACTTCATAGCCATATATTTATTCAATCAATGGATAGTTTTCTTGCCTTGAATTCCAGAGCGTCAAATTTCGATGCTCCAAAAACCATTGCCAAGACCACTGGTTTATGCTCTGAGCTTTGAAAGGGTAGAACATGACAATATCAACTAAATTTTACTAAGATTTCCAGGGGAATTAAGCAGGATATGTCAAAATGCTAACCGCCATGGGTGATAGTAATAATTTGTCATTGCAACTCTTCCCTCCACCATCACTGCGAGGGAAAAACATTTCAATTAGTTATTGGTAAAATACAGAAAAAACAAGATGAAATCTGCAATGATATTTACCTTCATGCCCTTCCTTCGAAGCATATCCTGTATTTTCTGGATCCAGGATCTTAAAAATATTTCTTGTTTTAGCAAGCCATACGTCTGAACAGTCTAATTTATCAAGTTTAGATACCAGCTCCTTGATGTTTCCTTCAAAAGAAAACACGAATGAAGTAAATTAATGACGATATTTGAATTTCATTTGTAAAGGATACTTTTGTTGTCTACATATAAAGATATAGTCATAATATCATAAATCTATATTTTTATTTATCAATTTACATGTTTATTATGACCACTAAATAGAATTATGCGATGCATGACTGATGAAGGATCGTGGTCAAAAACGAGTTAAAAAATTACCAAACGTTTTCTTTCAGCCAATAGCTATGCATGAAGAGATCATTTGAAACAACAAGAGTGTCCATCAGAAAAGGGCCTTTTCGGTTAATAATTCAGTTCCATAGATACTGATTGATTAACAAAAACACCAATCTAATAGTCAGACTTCTGATTGTCTACTTTCAAAACACAGTTTGGCGTAAGTTTCATTAATATCTTCTCTATTCCAATTCTGATAATTTTGTTCTCTTTGGAGTGTTAGAAGAAAATGCTTTTCAGTACTAAAACGATTTCGCTATTTCGTGCGGTGTTATTGTTTTGTACCACAACAAAAACCTGCCAAAAACAGTACCAAACACTTACCAGAAACTTGGTGCCAGGGGATGCGACGTGACATGTCGGTCTTTCACTCTTAAGCTGATTAAAGAGTATCCATACAAAAGAACAGCCTAAGCGGAATTGAGTTCAGTTCTTGTTTTAATTGGGGTCGATAAAAAGAGATAAGCTAAACAGCTGCTTATTTCTTGCAATCTTAGGTTGAAGAAACAACGTAGAGATTGAATATAAGAAAGATGTCTACCTGTGAATTTTAACTAATGTTTTAACAAACTTGCTTGAAACAGGATGAAGGACGTGTTGTCCGTTGGTATGGAAAGGAGCAGGGGTGTTTACACCTCCAAGGTTACTAATGAGAGGAACATGCCTGTATGAGGAGCTGACCCTTTCTTATTCATGGCAGACATGTTTCCTCGTTGTGTTCACATCAACTTTCATTTAAACAGAACATTCGTACATTATATTTGTACTAACCTGAATCTTCTAGTGAGAAGAAGAATGGGAAATAATAGACTCAATGTTTCTTAGCAAAAGAAAAGACATGAAATTACGCTATCATTGTTAATTACTAAAAAACTCATTGTACTTTTCTTTATATTGAAAGTTGTAATTGCCAATCTGTGATCTGTGAAGGAAACGATAATTTGCATCTATTCCCTCCGATTTCACTTCTTGAGAATGCAGAGCAGCGAGGCGATTGAAAACTTTTTCTATTCAAGGTTCACACAAGTTAAGACCGTAATTACCTTACCTTCTATGTTGTGACATTGACACTCACAATGAGAAAAACTATGGAAAAAATGATGGACTCTCTCGTCGAGTTCGACGCATATAGATGTATATATGTATATGAGAATAAGTGGAGGCCTACAGGAAGACCGTCGGCTTGAAAACCTTAACGCTACACCTTCCTTCCGAGCAGAGACGAAATCAATGTTTTTAACAAATACCAGAGAGAAAGGCTAGCCTTCACTAATCTTGAAGGCATGAATTCGAACTCTTCTGTATATATCTGCTTTCAAAAATGCCAGTATCCAAATGCTCTTTATCCCCTTTAAGGTCATGCCGTCACAAACAAAATGTAGTCATTAAAAGCAACTTCCCTGTCGATGTTGGATGTCGATTAGACTAAGGTAATGGAACTTTGTGCGTTTATGAATTTATTTTCGACTACGTTCGTCAAGCATAGCGAAGTTAGTTTAGCTAACTTTAAACTTTAAGACCTTATTCGTATTCTTGTATTTATTTACAGGTCAGTGATGTTTTCTGTTATGACGGTTTATAAAAATTATCATTTCCCCTCTTTTATTACTTGTGGTCGAGAAGTCAGTCCCTGTCACAGCCATGTAACTCGCCAAAGCTGTCTTTAAGTCTGTCATAAAGCAACAAATCCGAAAATGAAGGTATGTTTAAATGATCTTACCTTTCAGCAACCGATCTACTTCTTTTGAAAGCAACTTTGGCCATTTCCACTCTCCGAATGCAGGGACAACAGTATCTACAGCCTTTAGGGCAAAGGGCTGATGAATCACCAATGTGAATTAAGGAAAGTAAAACGTTGCAGTGTCATCAAGCAATCATGTAATTTGAGGCTGTAGATGCAGATCACCTTTTGTTTTCTAGAGCGAGGGCCCAGTCTTTGGCAATTTCTTATGGGGAAACAACAATGGGGTCGTGGTTTGGTATGTTTTACTCCAACGTCTAATGGCAAACGTCTCTTGGTATGTGGCACCCTGTGAAGGTGACAACAAAGAAAAAAGTAGATCAACTGCCTCTAATGCAGCTTAACTTTGTAAATTATGACACTGGTAGATAAACGTCTCTGCTTGTTAATTTCAATAAATGCCTGATTGCCCACTAGCTCAATGTATACAATCTTCAGCACACACGTTATGAAAGTAGAGTCACCGAAGGCTGAATGGTAGAGGCCAAAATACTGTCATGAGAGTAGTACTGACGTACACTTTGCAAGCAACACTCTTCAAGAAACCGGAGGGGGGTAGGGGGGAGTGTTGAGAGAGCTTCATGTTGCCGGGATAAAAATACTGAGGAAGGCGTCAAGATTTACGAAACGAACACATTTGCGAGCCGGTGAAATTAAGTAAAGTGCGCGATGGAAGTACAAAAATTAAGAATGAGATGGCTTGAAAACGTTGTTAGAAGAGAAAATCAGGACCTACATGGGGAAGGTAGTTTGATGAACTTGGGAGTGGAGTGGAGTGGAGTGGAGTAGAAGAAGAGGGGCGACAAGGGTCAGCTGAAAATAATGTACCTAGAAAAACTCGAGTGGAACAATAACATAAAGCATATTCACAGCACAATTATTTTGTGAAAAGACTAATCAAAATTGGTAGCACTGAGGATAGGAAGAGCTAAAAGTGATCATATTCATTGAACTTTGTCTTGCAATTAATGTATGAAATTAGAAATAAAGAATAAACATCTTATAGAATCGATTTTGTAGGACGCTTTGGATGATATATTGATTTTATAAACTCGGTTACCAATCTACACTTTCGTTTTGACTGATGTAACATAAGAATCAAGAAAACATTCACAGTTTTTACTCTTGCCATACTCCGTCTAAATTGTGAAACGGCAGTCAAACGGTAAATGAAGACCTAAAACTCGATGTATTTCTCTCTTAAGTTGTCAATTGTCAATGTTGAAACGACAAGGGGTCATTTAAAAAGAAGCACTCGGAGTACCATCAGACATGAACAAACAATAAGTGGATGCCAGCAGCTCCAAGCATCCCAGACCTGATACCGTCACATTTCCCGCATCATCCTAACTGCTTACTTCATCTCCTCTAAAACTAACTTTTTTTAACAAATTGACAGATGTTGTGGTCCCCTTCAGTGCATCCCATTCAACCATTGTATCTTGAATTGGGTTTCGTGAACAAGTAACAAACAGGTAATATCCAACACTCTGGGAAGATTGATAATCATCATCTTTTAGGTTCCATCTGCCAGCAAGAATTACAAAAATGCTTGCGAGGAACGCTCCTTTTTCTACCATGTTGTCAATTTCTAGGACTGTTGGCAGGACCTGACACTTGTAAGACCTGAACGTAGACAACCGACTCAAAAGTATAGATGGGTAATAAACGGTGAGACAAAAGGGAATGGAAATCATGGTCTACGCTGTTGTGCAATGTATGATACCTTGCCACTGAAGTACAGTCCTTTGCCGACGAGAGAAAAATTGAAGATTTTTTATTGTTCAGATTGCGTCACTACGCAGTTCCCTCCATGAGGCGATGTCATGTGCCAGAGTTGTTTATGTGTCTTTGTTAACTAACCCGAATCCGGTGAAGTGTGAGTTGAATTGAGCTGTGTGGCAGGCGTTATGAGCTAGAGAAATAGATAGGGAGCGCACGAGTTTGTAAAGCTGTGTCTTGTCTCCACAGGAGCTTGTTATCACGTCAGGATCACCGTTTGTAAAAATAGTGGGACCAGGGAGAATTAAGCCCTCGGATTCAATAGTTTGCGCACCTTACCAGTGCTTTGCCACTTAACTACGGACCCTAAACAACAATCGGAAACGTCTATTGTTAAGATTGTGTAACAGCACACACCAAATCAAAGTACACACCTGGGAGAAGCTGCGAAGTAAAGTGCATCTAAGCTTACCCCGAATAAGGATTCTAAAAAGTATATTTTAACTTAGATTCATGTGTTTCTTTAAGTTTAAATGCACTGATATCAACACAGAAGGACTGAAAATATGACCTACCTTGAGACACTATAGCAGGTACATAGCAGGTACACCTAGAGTTGTTCAATAGTGAAGAGTAACTAACTTACATTCCTTATTAAATTACAGACGCCGAAAAAGTAAAATGCTTTAGATAATTGTAATCAGAAAAGTTATAATCGCAACAAAAGCTTATTACAAATCTTTGGCTTAGGACACAGAGCTTTACATTCCGCCGCAAATTTGTAAGACTTCCCATTGAAGTTGCCAGGCTAAGATAGTCTCTATAGGCAAGAACATGGAATGTGTCTTTCGCAGATTGACTTACTTTTAAGTTTAAGATGGCATATCATCCGTTAAAAACTTTTTACAGCGCACCTCATCTTTTAGGGAAATTTCAACTTGCCCATACCTCGATGCACTACTATTTAATATATACTCTTACTAGAACCTAAATGAGCTTTCAAGATCTGTGGGTTTGGCGTAGACCCCTGCCGCATGTTTGACCCTTAATTTTTTTTTTAGTATAAAGACATACTACTCCCTCGATTTAAGAAATAAGGTTGTAGTTTAACCTCTAAAGTACAATTCCTTTACTAGAACGTCTCACTTATTTACTTTAAGAAAAAAGTGATCTTTTACGTTTACGATACCACCTGCAAAAACGTCCAACTTTAAAAGAGGTTTCTATTCACTTGACCAGAAACATTGCCATCTGAAATACCGCAGCTAAACAAGAGAAGTATGCCAACGGATAAATATTCTTTGTCCCGAATTTGTGACCACACAAAATAATTCCGAACTACAAAGCCATAACTAATGTGGCTACATGTTATTTATCAAAATAACGTCTGATCGACCAGTTACAATTATTATTTAGTCTTTTTACAAAATAATTTGCCAGATCTTGTTGGAGGCAAAGTATTGGAAAGCAGAGTACACAATTTTCAGAGCACAACTTAGATTTTCCGTTCCTACCATAACGGAAATCACGTGAGCAGCTGCGGGCCTATGTAAATATTTTATCATGACTCCTAGTTCAGAAAACTGGGTGCTATGTTATACTTCTAAAAGACAGTTTTAGGAAACATGTTTGCACAATCACCACAAAATCAGCACAGTATCCGTATCCTAGCATAAGGACTTTCTCCAAGACACGTAATCGCTGTTCTTTCATAACCCAGCCGGTTTTTGTCACAATTTTCATTCATCCGGAAGAGGCCCAAAGAGCATATCATATCTCCCACTTTCTTGGCCGCTTGCAAATTCAAAGAATCCAGCGACAAACTCATCCAGGCTTATAACGCCATCTTTGTTTAAATCCACAGCATCAAAAGCAGCATCAGCAATACTTGCATCATGTATATCAATGCATTTGAAGAATACCCTCCATTCTGGAGAAGAGATGATTCCATCATGATTTGTATCAATGACTTTAAACCATATATTGGCAATTTCAGCTGTAAAGGCTTGAAAATCTTCTTTCAGTACCGGATCTTTTAAAATAACGTAACGGATCTTGCAGAACTCATCGAACGGTATTTTGGCATCTGCCTCTGCTACGGTGTCTTTTGCCCAGTCGCTCAAAATTCTCCGTGTCTCATCTGCATCCTCAGGTGATATCTTTGTGTTCGCTATTAACCTTTCAGCCAGAACTGATGACGATAAAATAAGAAACAAAAAATTACTTCACAAAATTTGCCACGAGTAAACCATTCGAAGGATAGTGCGTATGTGCTTTGACAAGGAAGGCGGATGGAACGGCCATAGATAGTAGTGTCATGAAGTAATTACAAGGATGATTAACCTTTTTCTCATATATTCAACACAAGATATCTTCTTAAAACTTACACAAAAACTTCGATCAATCCTTAACAATTCTATCTGCAATTAAACTACGTCTTCACTTCAACTTCCCGTTTCGATTCTCCTCTGAAAGCACGTGGCGTCGCTATTCCTGGGCACTACTTACATGTGATTGGTCCAAAATAAACAATACAATTAACAGGAAGTCATCACAGTAGATTTAAAAAGTTCCGGAAAATTTAATAAACTATTGAAATAGTGACATTAAGCAATTATACATAAATGTCCTCTGAATACAAAATTCATAGTGATCATTTTTTCTTTACAAACAAATCAGATAACACATTAGTTTCAATTCTTACAACATTGTTACAGAATTACAACAGACATGCCAACCCAAGAGGATTTTCGATGGTTTTCTTGACAATGATATCACATTAAATACAGTAACACAATTTAAGGCACTTGTATCTCGGACGCTACAATTTACGAAAAAAGTAACAATGATAGAAGGATATCTCGGATGTGTACTGATATAGAACATAGCTCATGACTTTTTTTTGTAATAATTAAACCTATTTTGGGACACCCTAAAGATCGGACGTATCGGTGATAAAATATGAAACACTTCAATTTACCACAAAAAAGTAACAATTAAGATAAAAGTTTCAGGGATATTTCGGATGTGTTGTGACGTTGACTAAAGCTCTTCCCATTTTGCACACCCTATAAATCTGACGTAACATTTAGGTGGTACATCGCATAAGCTAATGTCCGAAAATGAACAAATTAGAATATATTTGTACTAAATACGGAATAAGGGAATTTAATCTGCTTGACCTAGTAAACCATCTCTCGTAGCATATCCTGTGTTGTTAAGATCGTTGATTCGAAAAATGTTCCTCATTTTGCGTATCCAAAAATTGGAGAAGTCGATCTTTTCCACTTTGGCAACTAGCTCCTTCAAGTTCCTATTAAGAGACACAAAGATAGAACGTACTGTTAAACAGGGTCTCTCATACGACGTGTAGCCTATTTCTAGGAGCATCTCAATAGTTAAAGTATTAAAGATTAAGAAAAAAGGGTCGTGATAGCGGGCAAGAATTATATAAATCGCCCTGATTTTTTAACGTAATCAACAAGATTGTTTTGTGACAGGTCTTTCAACCACGAAAACAAGGACAAGTACTCCTTTTTCAATGCTTCCTTGTCCCGACGCCTCATGTTTTTGTTAAGCCTATGTGTATTGTGCAGTAGCAATAAAACGTGATGGTGAAGGATTTTTCTGTACGGTTAGTGTGCATTGCGTTCAATATATGTTTGCATACATTCACGTAATACGTTTCCCACTAAACTGGTAGATATTATTACAAGAAACAAGTCAGATACTGCAATCAGTGTAATGCACTGCAATGTAGCAAACTAGCTTAACTAACCATGATGGATTTGCTACAGAAGCAGACGAACGTTAAAGCTTGTGTCTTTTAATAATGCTAGAAAGAATCTTAAAGGGTTTCTCAAAGACAGAAATGCATGCACATTTTACTCGAAATATATGATATATGATCATATTCCAATTCCTGTTGCGGTATTGCATTCAGTCTAGCAACCATTGACAGGAGAAAGGATCTAGACTGGATAAACATAACACTTCTTGACAAACGCCCACTTTTGCAATGTTGGACTGAAAAATCTATGGAGTCTTGAAGCTTTATGTACTTACACTCCTTTTAGTCGATGGTACTTCTGTGTACAAATACGAGAAAGTAATCATATTGCCCGTGCCAGACATGTCAGTAAAAGCCTCCTTTAACGACAACCATACGCCGTTAAGATCAACATTGTTGATGCTTCAATTGTGTCGAATTTGGTTGTACTTCAACATCAGAGTTGGGGGCGTAACTTCATAACGAAATAATATGGACGAAAGTCAACAAGAAAGAAAAACATAACACTCTTACTTTAGTGCTATTGATCTGCTTCTTTTGAAGGATGGATGAGGCATTTTCTCAACAGTTGCGTTGCTGATTAAAGTGAAGCAATCGTAGTATTTATTCGAAGCTTCATAAATGCTTCCAAAGACTTTTTAATGGCCAACTGCAGTAACTGCAAATATGCATAAGAACAAAGGGTCCTCATTCAAGTGGAAAGGCTCATTAGCTTAACATTTCTTTAGATAAGTCTTGGCGTAATATATCCTAATTTGATATACCGCTCTCATTAAATTCAGTTGGTAGCAAAAATGGTAGACTGCAATTCTAGAGGCCAAAACCAATCACTTCTGAATTCTGGTACGGCAGAACAAATAACCTTAACTACGTGCTACAAACTTGCTCTCCAAAAAAGTAGAATCACTAAACAGTTATCTATATTGTCATAACATGGGACCCCATATATATTAAATGAACTCTACACTAACTTGAAATAATGACTCAATACGATGATCCACTAGAAAAATTAACTTGTCAAGCGTCCTGCAGTAAAAGAAACAATTACGCGTCCTACTCTTAAAGCGAGAATCGAGATATCTGACTTCGAAATACTAAAGCTATCAACTAAATAACACAAGATATAACAAGGTACGTAAAAAGGCATCGTTTGATGTCCGAAACAGTAGGCACTTACAGAAAAATAAAATACCAATATGGGAAAGTGTGATGTTCACTGAACAACGTAAAATTACGTAAAGTGAGAGTTATACATGTCCCCGAGAACATATCAGAAACAACGGTTTTTATTCGGTCTACAACAACATAAATTCTGTCAATTGTTAAGGATTGACTGATTGTACTTTCAGCAAGGTGCCATGGTCCAAAAATGTCTTTCGTGGTATTCTGTTCATGGGCTAGAGGAAAGATCTCCCGAAACATCGTCAGTTCTCACAATTTTGCAATCAGTACAGGATAAATTACTGCTACAGCACGTTTACTGAATTTTTTTGTGTCAATAAGTAGTCGTAGGACCTGCATTTGCCAAGAAAGAGGCGTAGTTTAATAATGTGGCACTTGGAGGGTTGAATTACGATATACTTACGTGAGGCGAAGTGAAGGCAAAAATCAAAAGCAAATGAAGTTCCTCTATCTATTTCATTGGTAAGAAACCGTAGTTGATGGGCAGGAGATCGTTGTTTGACATCATTAAGAGGGTAGGGGATAGCCCCCATGGACTTGCGAGTTGTGACATTTGAAGACTTCTTTCAGACATTCCATACTTCAGTCATTACAACTGTTTAACTTAGTGTAATAAAGACATGAACAGAGGAAATACATACCAATGTAAGAGACGACAAAAGTGCGTTGGTACACTTTAAAACTTTACCCTCCTTTGGCAAAAAAACCCACTTAATTTGCCGGTAAATAATTTTTTATCAAATGTTAGATGTGCTTTTTGTGAGAACTAATATATCAAATTACTATTGTTATTGGAAGTTTTATTTTGAAACGTAGTTCTACTCCTACTTCAAATCCATATCACAGGGACAGTTAGAGCTGCATATATCTAATTCCTGAGAAATGCAATGCATGCCTGTCGTATGAAACCTTCTTTAAAGGCATCTGTACCTTGTTGATCGAGCCGAGTAATAACTTTACACAAAATAACAACCCCACATTAGCAATTTTGTCGTCTGACACTCTAATAAGAAGGGAAACGGAAAGGAGGGCACAAAACGTATACACAGCGGAATTTTGGAGCAGACAACACAAATTTGGACTTCCTGATTGGTTCCGTGTTTAACCAATCAGTGTCTGCAAGAACTATGTGATAAAAATAAAGTCCCAATGTATTACAAAAATCAATCCGTTTGCTAGACAAGGGTTTTTTGGCTAAATGAAAGGTTTACAGTTACAGTGATTGTGAAGCAATAATTTACCAGCGTATGAGCAGCGTGGGTTCTCAAGCAAGTGCTGCCTTACTCCATAGACAATGACATGCGCCTTTTTCCCTGTTTTGTATATTGTCCTGGGTTGCTTTGGTTGCAGGGTTGCAATGTACGATACTTTGTAGCCTTAAAAACCAGCTGACATCACGAGAAAGGAAATATGAATATGTTACTAAATAAATGGTCAGCTAGTGTTTCAGTGTCCAACATACAATGAATGTTTTCAAGTGGGTAAATAAAGGACATGTTCTGGTTCTCGACGTTTTCCGAATGTAGCTTTCTTTTCCTTGCATCATCTCTGTTTTGTTCGAACTTGCGATTTTCCATTTTTGCCATAGCTTATTATGTCAATGCCTTATCTTGATGTTTGCCAAGTCGTGAGTCGCAGTCTTCTTTAAGCTACTTTTAAAATATTTCTGGCTAATGGTTACTTGAACTTTTCGCTGAATTTCTGTTGTACGCTAACTACGGATCTACGAGGACGTGGGGATTGAACTTGTCGTAGATGTGTCGCAACGCGTATTTTGGTAGTTAATAGAAACCGACTTTTCCATTATTTTATGATTCTCCTTTGTATAATATTGTTCAGGACAAGGGTAATTATGCATCCGATTGTGCACGTTTGTGTTGTGACGTGTCATTACTTATAAGGCTTGGACCGAGTTATGTGTCATTCCTAAAGACATGTGGTATTCGGAGACAGAAGTGATGATTAGGTTTTGTATTCCTGCTGTTGTGAGTTTACATTAAAGTTCTTTCAGTCAGAATTATATTTTACTTTATCTGTGTCTATCTACTTTAGTCGAATCATAATATATGTCAAAAATTGGAATTTTTTAAGAAAGAAGAGGCGTACGAGAAACTAGGAAACTGTCAATACTTTTTTCTCCTGTCACTTAAAAAGCACCATGAAAGTCTTTAGGTTACAGTTATTTCAGTCAGTGCGTCCAATAGCAAGTGCAAATGCTTTGCAATAGAGAAGTTGAACAGAAACACATACTCACAAGTGTGAAGAAACCGCCACTAATGATACTGGACAAAAGATCCTAAAGCATTTAGCGACAGCACGTATATTAGAGTGCGTTGTTTCCCGCCCACTTATATTGCAGAAATTGCCCCAACCTCATTATATGCGCTATCCTGCGTCCGCGTTTACGTTACCTCCGTGGAAATGTTGTATATATATAGTGGTGTGTATGACTCTGAAAAAAAACTACGAAAAGCTTCAGTAAAAAATTTCTACTCTGTTGAAGAGTATTACAAACAATCTGTTTAAGAAAACTGGTTGTCGATATTCAAATACTTGTGAATTATAAGCGACCGTAAAAACAAAAAACAAAATATAAGTCGGTCTTTGCTTGCTTTCGTGACATTAGAAAACAGAGTGCAATAGAACGTAACAATCAATAAATCCCCATTGCATAGTTTAGTGCATTATCAGTGGAATGTTGTATATAAATAGTGGTGTGTATGACTCTGAAAAAAACTACGAAGAGCTTCAGTAAAAAATTTCTACTCTGTTGAAGAGTATTACAAACAATCTGTTTAAGAAAACTGGTTGTCGATATTCA
>JAAAKL020008295.1:0-16071 GCA_010016065.2 Carybdea cf. marsupialis auct. non (Linnaeus, 1758)
GTCTTCAGGTATCTGGAGTCAAATTGTCCTATTTCCAAAACTTTTGATTTGTGACGTCATCACTTTTCCTCCGCATTCCTTTTTGAGGTAACTATGGGAACAGTATGTCAGCGTTTCGAGAGCAATGACAATCTGAAATTCGTCGAGCGAAATTACCAACTAAATCTACTATTCATCCTAGCAAATGTGTGTAAAAGTTTCTCATTATTATTATATAGAGTACAAATAAAGTGCAATATCTAAATATTATTTATTTGATTTTATATTTATTGGTGCGCAAAGTTAATGAGCAATCCCCACAAAAACTAAATTACAATTCAATAAATTTTTTCTTTGATACCAGCATGAGACAGCTGGGGAATGTTTTGATTGCAATCTAAGTCATTTCACTTACTATTCTACTATTTGTTTTGGGAGGTTTACTAGGAGGTAATCCCTAAAATATCGTAGCTCTCTTAGCTAATGTATATCGCTAAAAACAAAAGTGAAGAATCTGTAACATTTCATGACCAATGCCTAAAAGTTTTAAATGAAGAAACAAGTACAGTTGGACTGCATTTTTGATTATTGAAAACAAGTTAACCATTTGTTAGATAATGTACCAGCAGATATATCTCTCTCATCTTTGTAAACTATTTTTCAAAAGTTTGTTGATTGCACAGAACAAAACTGCACGAAATAACGGATCCATTTTGTACTTAAATCTCTCTTCGGCCTTTCTCTCCTTCTCCTCCCTTGGGGTTTCCATTCTTAATACTTTCTACCCTATATGTTCTTTCTCTCCTCTGTGTACGTCCCCGAACCATCACAGCCTTGCTTTATCTTGATTTCCCTGCAATCGCTTTAACATGTGCTGAACCCTGATGTATTGTTAACACAAGAAAATATAGCAGCTTTGTGCTGTAAGACCAAATTGGAAGCGAATACACTCACATGTTATCTTGTTAATGAGCTGCCCCTTCACAATTGCATACTTAATGAGTTTAAAGTAAGTCTATTTTAATTAACTATGTTGATGAAACCCAAAAGATTTCTCGGAAGGCTAAAGAAAAGCGGCAAGCAAATGTAAAGTTTAGCAGGATAAATTTCTATTGATATTTATTTAGAAACTAAATACTAGTTGCCATGTCAGTTACCTTCTTATACCGTTTAATTTTACGAAATAAGTTTAGGTGGAAATTGAAATTTTGAAACGCTTCAGGAAAATCGACGTAAATTACACGTTATTCTTCGTATAGTGGCTAACACAGGCGCAAAGCCAAAGGGGGCACAAGGAGAATTATATCCCTGACTTTACATATGATTCCATTCAAACATTTACAACAAAGTGCACAAGTCGTTAGAGATAACTCAAATTTACGTTTGGCCCATGGTGCAAGGGAACCAATTCTACCTCCAGTTTACTTTATTTAAAAGTAATGATGTTTGTTGTTATATTTTACCATACAAATACTCTGCTTGGGAGCTCTTGCTACCTACAGTATTCCACGCCCCGTGATGGAATAATCCTATTTTTCATCTAGTGAAACTTTAGTACTTAGAATCTCAGGAACAGGCTCGTAGCTGGCACCATATTGCAATGGGGCGCAGTTCCTGTATTTTGTAATAACTTCTATTACGCAAGAGGTAACTAATAGACAAATAAACCTTTAATCGAATATAGAGTCGATTTGAAATCGATTACCAGAAGTCGAGTAACAATCAGACACTGACTTTGATACTAATGCTCGCTCTCTGGCACTTAAGCTGGTCTTGTCATAATTACTATAATAATGAAAGCACGATGTTATCCTTCTGCTATCTTAATGACATACTTTAAGGCGGGCGTAAGACCCAACTCAAGTTGCCGTTAACGGTCTTTATCGGTTATTCAACTAGCATATAAAAAAATGGATCACAGTTTCCCGATGGGAACAACTAAATTCTAGTCAGTGTAAATTTTATGGAAGAACTTCAACAACGTTGGGGGAGGGGGGGGGGATCCTGCAGCAATGCTGTTTATGATTGCTCGATGTTACCTCAGGCAAACAATTGTCTATGCATAGCAGAACGGATAAATGTATGCTAAACTAAAACATTTAATGAATGTTGAATTGATCAACAAGATAAGTGAAAGTGTACTTATGTGAAGTTACGATAACGCGATCTTATGCGTAGTTACATCAACGTTGCAAGGTATCGGTACATTTGTTTACACGAGTAAGTGAGAGGCTAATGTTCTACCTCCTGTCGTGAGCAATATGGAGACCAATGCTTTACATATGCAGCAACGTCTGACAATTCGTTTCAAAGACTAATGAATGATAATCAATTTGATGTAAATACATAGATAACTATTTTGACGCCGTCCGAAAGTTTATCTTGAAGAGTTTCGAGAAAGCGTGTGAATTACGTCTCAACAAGTGCTACTTCACCACCTCACACTAGTCTGTGATAAATCTGCTCATCTACATAGTTAATAAAAGTGGCATTTATCAGCAGAAACTCCAAATTTAATGCAATATTTTCTTATTTTGAGCAAACGACTTTCTTCTTTTCGACCTTGTTAGCATTCAACTGAAAATGTGGCCGTCAACAAGGTTTTGTCCAGCGCAGACACTCCGGTAAATGTTATTTGGTTTGGGAAAGGGGACAGAAAAAGCTCCTCCAACTCTTAACGTTTATATGTGAGAGTTATGTCCTCATGTGGATAAGGCCTGTATAATCGCTTCAATAATATGCTGTATTTTAGGTAATCTCGATTCGTGTTTCTTACGTTTTGTCACTAGCTAGATATTGTATTCTGATTGTGAATGAGGATTCTTGCTTATTGTAATTATGCAAAGGTTAACAGAAGGTCATTGTCGTGAACGTCAAACTCCACAAATAAAATCAATTTTTCTCAACTCATCTAGATGAGAGGCCTACCCATACCCTCCTGTCCACAGCAATGCTGTTCTTCTCTCCATCCTATGCTAGCATTGCATGTCTACGCATATCAGACTATGAGGACGTAGAAGACGATAGTTTTTCTTTGAGTATCAGTTTTCGTTGTCGAATCCACTCAACCTGATTATGTGATCTTTCGTGTATTGCACTGAGTACACTCGACAAGAATAGCAGAATCACGCATCTCTCTCTTGTACTTGCTCGCTCTATTATTTGCTGTTATCGACAAGGGTTTTGAGTGTTAGGAAGGGCAGTAATCGTAAAGGAATATTCACCATGATAATATAACTCACAATATTACTGATAGCAAAGCTCCTCGCATATTTAAGGGTTTTAGGACACTACCAAGTGATGCTCCTCCTGGCGACGGGGAAGGGCATGGTTTGTTGGTTTTTGTATTTTTCAAATATGTTACCAAAGTATAAACTCTTCATCCATCGACCTTAAAGAATGTTGGTATATGATGCCCTGCAACAAAATCTGAAATATGGTGGAGAGCTAGAATTAGCAGTCTGTTCTGTTGCAACAATGTTTAAACTTAGAGACAGTTAATATCTTCTCTTGCTCTGGGTAAGATTTATCTACTCATATAGTACATCATCGTAAAATGGCTCATTCACATGGATTAGTTGTTGTTACTAATTATTGGATAGTTGAAACATTTTATGCCATGAATAGCAACTCACCCCCCTCCCCCCCCCCCAACACACACACACAAATTCCTGATTAACGAATTTTACAAAATACTGCGACCTCATGCATTAGCACAAAATTCTACTAGTTCCTGCATAAAATCAAGGACCTAAAAGGTTTCGCAAACTACTTAAATACTTTATGTGACATTGTTCACCATATTTGTTGACTCAGATCAAACCTTCTGCTATTTTGTTCATCTCCAAGCTATACTATACTATGCATCCCTGTACATACTTCCCAAGTTGATGGATTTAGATACGACGTTCTTTCAAAGACCAGGTTGGTGAGAGATTTGAACATTGCCACAGGTTCCAAAATCATCGAAATGCAGCTGCCAGACCACATCAGTCATTCAAAATATAAAAATTGTGTCAAGTTTCAAATCATTCAGAAAAGAAGAGAAATTAAGGTGCAAGCGAATGACCTATAATCCAGAACTTTGTCCGGCCTGAAATCAAACAATCCATCCGTCTCTACTACTTCTTTTCGGTGAAGGACGCGATTCGTCATACTGTTGCATCAGCATTACAACCACAGTAACGTACTGTGTCCATGTCTTTCTATTTACAAAACACAATAGAAGATAGAGAAGCATTGACATAATAACAATAATAATTTAATTAAAGCCTCTTGTACATCTTACGACATGTACATAAAAATGTATCAAGGAAGCGACAGAAAGCTTTAACGTGAAGGCTGGACTGCATCAAGGCTCAGCACTCAGCCCTCTTCTCTTTGCTGTAGTTATGGATAGAATGACAGAAGAAGTAAGAAAAGAAGCGCCTTGGACAATGTTGGTTGCAGATGACATCGTTATATGTGGAATCCAGGGAAGAGGTGAAACTGAGCTTAGAGTTCTAAAGACATGCTTTGGAAAGAAAAGATCTAAAAAAAAACAGATCAAAGGCAGAGTACCTCTGCTTAACTAAAGTCAACAATGACCGGAAGGTTGCCAGCTAAAGTGAAAGGAAAAGTATATAACACGGCGATGATACCAGCAATGATGCATGGACTAAACAGAGTGGGGATAACAAAGAAGCACAAAAGCCGAAATGGAAGAAGAGGAACTGAAAATGCTTAGTGTGCAATGGGAGCAACAAGAAAGAATAAGATAAGGAATTGATTCATCAGAAGCACAGCAAAAGGTCGAATCCCTTGGGGGTGACAATGGGAGAGGCTAGGCTGAGGCGGTTTTGGCAGGTCATGAAAAGAGATGGAGAATACGCGAGAAAAAAATAATGCAGATTGAACTTCTAGGCAGAAGAAAGAGAGAGAGACCAAAGCGAGGATTTATGGATAGAGTAAAGGAGGGCATGAAGAAACTTTCGTTTGGTGGCAAAAGGATATCGAAGATAGGACAACATGAAAATGCGTCATCCGCTGTGCCAGTCCCTGATGAAGGGACTATACTGAGAGCAGAAGAAAGAAAGATACATCTCACGTCATGGCCATGTTATCATGACATGTTACACGTTGCTGACGAGGAGCAGGTATTAGTGTATTTGCTACTAACAGTAGTGAAAAGCACGTAAAAATACACGGATATCTATCACTACGCAAGACATCTATGAATGTTAGCGCTGACATGCCTCAACGAGACGTTGATAGAAAAGCAATGGAGATCTTCGTGTAGAGAACATCAAAAGCATTCTATCAAAAACGATTTTCACATTTACTCTGTTAGCAGAAAATGACTCTCTTTTCTAGCTTCTGTTGACTTTTAGTAGGGCTGAACATATGACTACATCAGGAGGAGATGTTGTCGCTAAAACTAGATCTTCACATGCATCAATTGTGGCTGAGGCCATCCAAGGTTGACACTGTACTATGTAGTTTCGTTAGAGCTTACATAAGTAATTTCTGAATAGAACGTTAGGGCAGATCATCCCCCTAAAGGTTAAATTTGGTAAAACTTATGAAAGAGCACTTTATTTCAGAAAACTGTATTTGCTAAAACGACAAGATAAAGCTTTTTTGTCTTACCTTAACATGCATCGAAGTCCATGAAGTATTCCTTGCTTTGCATTATTATGCAAATATCCCCTTTGGTCATGATTCACAAACCTGCACAACATTTACTGTTAGTTAATTAAGATGTAAATATTAAATCTGATTGATGCCATTCTATTTGCCGTGTCTATTGCAGGATTTAACATTCATGCAGACAATTTCCTTCTTGTAGGTAATGCAGATTTCTCTATTAACATCAGATGACACATTTTAAAGAGATTTGGCACAGACAGAACTAGATGAAATCTCATTGGAGTAGTGTGATAATGTAATCAATAAAATAGCTATTCACCATACTATTTTTCAAATCTTTTTCTTTTCCTAAGAAATTTTATGGAGATGCTGTAACCATGGAGATACAGAGCCATTGCTCATGGCAAGCAAATCTAGACCACTGATCTCTAAAAAAGACTGGATCGAGTTTCCCATTGTTTCGAACTACGAAAAAGTGTAGTCACTAGTACTGGCACCCATAAGTTAAAATAGCTCGGGAAAGTCCGCCATGTTGCGTCATATTGTTTACAAGCCTTGTGTGATGGGGACTGAAATGGCGTCCAACGACTGACCTCACTTTGAGACGGAAGATGCTCGATCCAGTCTTTTTTAGAGATCAGTGATCTAGACCCCTTCCCGTAGTCACTGACTTTTTACACTTTCTTACGTAAATATCGCCCTCTCTCCAGCAGTTTGGTTATAGTTGATGAGGTCAACAGGACGTGATGCTTTTAACTGGCATGAAAGTGACGAAAGGAATGTCACATTTTTATGTGCAGCGGTAACACTACTCGATGTCATAGCCAGCCTAAGGCAAAAGGAGCATCCCTTAAACTCCCACTTGCGCTACCCAAAGACAGTCCAGTTTTGATCTCTGACCAAACATCAGTAATTCCTTTCACCAAAAGAAACAATCCTGTGCGAAGGTTAACTTTTCCTTCATGTAATTTCTTCAACAAATGCGACAATCTGCATCAAATCAAGATGGTTGTATCAGAGATAACTTACTAACGTTAAATTCACATATTTAATTGACTATAGAGAAGTAAAATAATTTAATCTTAAAATAGATATATTTAAACATGATTTCTTGTTGATGATCCGTAGATTATTCATATTATATACTTATTTTTCGTACAGTAACTTACTTTTACTACCAACACAAATGCCAGTGTAAATTACTACACTAAGTTAGAGTACGTTAGACCGTGAGAGAAAAGACAAAGCTACGAGGGGTATGTGACGCAGATATTGAAGACATATTAGCCGCGATGATCTTCTTTATGTGTCATGCGCAACAGCGTTGATGATCATGCTCTTCCAATCTTCTCTGCGTTGACATGCTCGAATGAAATAATTTCCATTTGCCGTGTTGGTCCATTCTTTGATGTTGCTCAAATATGTCATTCTCTGTCTACCTTTTGCTCTTTTACTATCTACTCTCCCAGTCTGCGATAGATTCTCTATGCATTTTCTGCGCATAAATTGACCCAAAAATGTCATTTCCCTGTTCCCATGGTCTGTAATAGATTGCGCCTTATGCTAGCTATTATTAGTACACGCTCATTTGATATTTTATCTGTACATGAAATCTTCAGCATTCTTCTTATAAACCACATTTCCGTTGCCTCCAAACGTTTTTGCATAACAGAAGAAATACCCCATGCCTCACTTCTATATAGCGTGAAGAATTGCATTAAGTAAAGAGGCATTCAACAAAAAGATATCTGTTTTAACAAGTTCCAACATCACCATTTCAATACGTCAAAGAATCCTGAAGCCTCCCTGCCCATTAATGCAAATGGCTATAATGACTGCTCTACTGTTTTTCTTGTGTCCTGAATAGAAACCTCTCGCTGTTTTGTCAGTGCGTCCATAGATACACTAGCGGTGCCACGGGGGCAGAGACATGTCCCCCCACCTGTCTTAAAGATCAAATTTTTAATTCGCCCACATCCGAAGAGAAAATTGGGGTATTCTGCATTTAGTCACCTTCTTCATTATTGACACTGTGACCTTTCCAATTAAGATTCTTTTACAAGTTTTTCAGAAAACTAACAATTGTCAGCTATATCACCACCCGCACCCCCTATTGTATGCAAATAAATGCACCCCTTCTCCACTTTTTTAAGGCTAGCGCCAGCATTGCATAACTATGCTTTTTAAGGTTCCAAAAGTTAATGGATAAATAACATTTGTATTTTAACGACGAAAGTACATCTACAAAGCTACCATACTTCCTGTTCAGATATAAATCTAACTGAACAAGGTGTCAAAGGAAATTTTATATTTGTATTTTATGAGAGAAAAAAACATACGTGATCTAAAAAGTTTCTAAGTGCATTTTGTCTCAAATCCTAATTGTTTCAGTCAGAGAAATGATGAGCTTACAAATCCAAATAGTCTGCAATAGTTTCTTCTTATGTTTATGCGTTCTTTCTCGTAAAGTAAATATTTGATAGTAAGGTTCATAAATTTACGGAAACCATCCCCCATCCCCGTCTTTACAGTTATCAATGCCCATGGCACATAACGAATACTTTTGCTGCTGGCATTACTTCAGTGGCGTGCAACCAGAGATTATGAAACATGTGTTTCATAATCTCTGGTGCAACTGTGCGAAATAAGTGTTATGCAACAGACCGAAGTGGGAAACTGCTGTTGAATTCACAAGAAAGATGGAACCACTACTAAACCCTTTTCGTGCTGGCATACACCAGGAAAACTATTAAGCTGATCAAAACAGTATGGCGTCGAGTGCCACACATAGAGAAAGGACTGTCCTTCTCTATGGTGCCAGTCCTTTCTCTATGGTGCCACATGACTTTCACCAGTTTCATGACTTTCACCACATGACTTTCACCAGTTCTCTATGGTGCCCAGTCCTTTCTCTATGGTGCCACATGACTTGAAGTCCGAACTGGAAGAATTTACTGCCGGCATTTAGGCGGTTTGACCTTGAGATGACGCGGGATTTAATGTAACGTTATTGTGTCAAGCAACATAATGAGCGTAACTTATGCACCCGTGGTAGGGGAACTCTGTCCGAAGCCACGTTCAGGCCACATCGCAATTTTTTGCCATGGACAGATGATAATTTATGGTGGCATCTGCGAGGAATATGGCTATTCGTACCACCCTCCGAACGAGTTGTGGAGTTACAGTACAGACACTTGCTCTTGGACGTTCCTTACAACTAAAGGGAGGTCTCCAAGTCAAGGTTTATCCGGCAGTTGTGGGGCATATTTGAACGATCATCTAATAATATTTGGAGGTAGGTAACTTGTTTGTGTATTCGCTAAAGGCTAGGCGCTTTGTTTACTTTTAGGGTTAATCGCATTAAATAGCTTCCTCTTATTTAGCCAGACCTTCTGATGAAAACAGTGTTCCTCTTTCAAGCTTAGTGCCCCAGTTATTCTTTCTTCAGCAATTATTCACTTGTATAGAGCTATCAATAGTTTTTCCAGAGCAGTAGGCCGACGTTCTGCGAGCGAAGTCCAGTTCTTCGACAAGCAACTTTACAAGGAAGGCTAGTTTGAGTAAACCGATGACTGATAGAGTGTACACGATGAAAAAGCATGTCACAAATGCCACCCTTCTTGCTGATTTCAAACTAGAAGATAAGAAACCCCACTTATCTGAACTCCAGTTATACTGAAGCTCTTATTTTATATTGAACATTAGGCTACCATACAGAAACTAAATATTATTTTAAGCCCTAATACTAATGAGGTGCTGAAGCAAATACATAGATATCTCAAAAACTATCAAAATTTTTCCAGCTATAAGCTCTTTAAAACTGTTAGTAGACAAACTTTTCAACTGTAAGAAGAATTTTTTATGAGTTCTGTAGGATTCCGGTGGGTTACTCAGAAAGGAGAATTTTGAGAAGCACCTTGACACAGGTAATTTTGATGAAAATCATATGATTGATTCTATGAATGAGAATCCTCAGCCTTACAGGGATGGGCCAGATACTCAATGAGGTATTGAGGTTTACCTGCAATGATGATAGTGAAGGGGGAAAGTGGTAGCAGTTGACTAGACTGAATGCTGCACTGAATCAAGAAAATAGCTACCTAGAGTGTTGTCAAGTGTCAAGTGAGAAGGCAGCAGTGCAGCAAGGCATTGCCGGAAGACAAGATACAATTTGCAGTTAGTGTTCTGCACTATTCCAGTGTAAATATTATATAGAAAAAGGGATCTTAATATCTGATGGCAATAAATAGGTGATGGCCAGCTGAATTCTATGAATGAATTCCTATAGCAGATCCAATAGCAACGCTGTCTTTGACTGTTTAGGATTACTTCGGTCGATAATGTTCAACAGATTTTATCAGTCAAAGACTACTGTATATATGCCATACTAAAACAATTATGGAATGTATGATTACACAAGAAGATAAGTGAAAGTATACATGTGTTACATTAAATACTGCATTATGATGCATGCAAGCATGGTTACAAATGATAAGGCAAGTATTGGTACATTTGTTTACAACTTACATAATACTCTATCGTACTAAAGACTGTCATGCTCAGTATGAAAACAAATGTAGCAAGATCTTGCAATACCTGTGACAATTCAAGTTAATGAGTAATCATGGGAATAACATTATTGTAATAATGTAATTATACAAAATAACTGTTTTGACATAGGTCTAGTTCTTTTTGTGAGAGGTTATGAGTATGTTGGCAACTTCCAATCAACATGTGGAACTTAAAAGATCTCACACAAGGTTAGACATAACCATAAGACTAACAGAAGACAGTAAACATTAAAGTGACACCATACAGGGCATATTGAATTCCAGCTTTGGTGTTATGTCTGGTGCTGCAGCAAGTACAACTACAAGTTTACAATTAATACATGTCAAATGTGGCCTTTAAAAGGGAAGATATACAAAAATGGTTTGTTTTCAAAAATTATAGTCTAATAGCAATGGTGGGGAGGGACTGAGAAGATAGGGTAAAATTGAAATCCTGAGATCAGACCTAGTTGTGATGTCAGATATTCTGTCAGCAAGCACATGCAGCATGAAACTAGTTTGGCCAAATTTTAAGGGGGCAGGGAAAAGCCATGTGTACAGAGTATATTACAACAATTTTTAAGGTGGATACCTCCTCATGTAGCAAAAAGGTTGACTTGTTTTATATGAAGAATTCCAAGTTTGGATTACTGCAACTGTCTGCTGCAATAGCCTACGCTTTGGAATGAAAGTTTAGTGGAATGCCTTTCTGGAAGTAATGGATCACAATCAGTACAAAATGATAATTATACTTTTTTGATATATGATGAGTATTGAGTACATACCAATTATTCCAACAGTAACGGGTGCCTCTGATGTCCATTTGAGGTTACCGTCCTCTACCACAACTAAAGAAAAGGGAGCTCATTTTGAACTGCAGATCTTCTATGATAGCATCAAGGCATCCGTGTATCAGCACAATGTTAATGAAACATTCTTTGACTTTGACTCAGAGTTGTCAACAGTCTATAAACTTTCCCTTAGGGGATTGTCTCTGAAGAGTACATCTTTGAAATACTGGTTGTTGTCAGAAAATGTTCAACTGATAACATGGAAGAACATGTGATGTTGGTGAAAGCCATTTGCAAGGGTTTTGTTGGATCAGTTAGGACAATGTTGCGAGTTTGAGCCACTAAATTTGTGAGTGATATGAATGCGATCAAACTTCCCATATGTACTCAACCAACACCAGCAACATTGAAATGAAGCATCAATGTGGTGATTTGTCACTGAAGAACATTATCTGTTACCAAACCCATTGACCAAATTGTACAGGAGTTTGGATAGATCTGGGTGCTTCAGGGTGGTTGCTCTAGACATTTCCATGGCTTTTGATAAGGTTTGGTATGTTGCTCTTTTACATAAATTTAGAGCTTACTACATTTCATTGTTTCTAAGTGGTCAAAATATCTCATCAGGTCAAGGACCACTTGGTATGCGGAATCTCTGTATGACTTTCCTGTTTCTATTCCCAAAGGAAACAGAAATTTCTATGCTAACAGTTTCTTCCCTAGGACTGCCAAGATCTGGAACTCTCTGTCTTCAGGGTGCTTTCCTCTTACTTATGGTCTTGACACGTTTAAATCTAATGTAAATCTCCATCTCCTTGGAAATGTGTAATTTTTTTGTCTTTAATTACATCTATTTTTCTGTTTTCTTTTTCTTTCTTCTGCTTTCAAAGTAACTCAATACTTTGAAGTGGCAACCCTGCCTTGTACTGAGTGAAGCATTGAAAAGATGTGTAAAATATCCAGAGGTTAGTAGAGAGAAAAGCATGATAGATTGTGGTACAATAGCCTTTTGAGTCAAGTGGCAAACATACTAAAAGTTGAGTAGTGGATATTTGACAATTCTTGAGTGCTTGAGAGCTGAAGAAAGTACCTTCACAAAGACAGAAGCTGTTGAGGGTTGCTTGAATGGTAAAGGGGTCATTGGAAAGTGCCAAAGAGTTCCAGGATTGCATTATTTGTTGCCAATCATGGCAATTGACTGCAGCAAAAGTAACAGCCACTAGATGACAGGTGAAAATCATGGCAGGAATTTGAAATTGTTGTTAACAAATTCGTCTGAGAAGACAAAATTTAGTATGAATTGTTGCCATGATGCCCTGGAATGGTGTCTCCTTTTCTTTTTGTGTATTTTACAGCTGATTTGTACAGTGGGTGAAAAGTAAAATGGTAGAAAATGATTTTGTCACACTGTAAAAGTATGGAGGAGATGACAATGGTATGACGTAAGTCAGGAAATGTTTGCCACGTGGGCTTGAGAAATTTAGAAATGAAATTAGAATGTGCTTTAGAATTGTATGCAACATGACAAGGGTTACCAATCCTCCTTTGCAAGTACAACATTGCCATTGTTTCTCACTTTTGGAAACTTAATTCACAGCTTTTATTCTGTTCTTTGTATTTCTACTTTATAGTATTCTATTCTACTCTATTCTATTTTTCTTTCTTTTATTCTATTTATTAAAGTTTATTTTATTCCTTTTTAATTAGAATCGTTTCTTTCCTATTCTATTTGTTTCTTTCCGATTCTTTTTGTTACTTTCATATTCTATATGTTTCTTTCCTATCCTATTCGTTTCTTTCCTATTTTATAGGTTTCTCTCCTATTCTATAGGTTTCTTTCCTATTCTATTCGTTTCTTTCCTATTCTATTCGTTTCTTTTCTATTCAATTCATTTCTTTCCTATTCTATTCGTTTCTTTCCTATTCTATTTGTTTCTTTCCCATTCTATTTGTTTCTTTCCTATTCGATTTGTTTCTTTCCCATTCTATTTCTTTCTTTCCCATTCTATTTGTTTCTTTCCTATTCTATTCGTTTCTTTCCTATTCTATTTGTTTCTTTCCTATCCTATTCGTTTCTTTCCTATTCTATTTGTTTCTTTCCTATCCTGTTCCTTTCTATACTATTGTATGCTACTTTACATACATTGTTCCCATCTGTTTCATTCTATTCTATTCTACACAATTCTCATTTCTTCCTTTTACATTATTTGATTCGATTCCTTTCTATCAAATTCTATCAAACCGTATTTCCTTTTATTCCCTTCCTTCGATTAGATTCGAATTGATTGAGATTTTGGTTTTGTCAGAGATGAACCCAAATAAAATTGTGACCAGATTCGTATTGTTTTCTTCTAACGGTGTTAAGTTAAGTTGAAAATCGATATTAGGAGGTAAACTTACAATATGAAATAAATCCACTTTAATCTTAACAGGATTCGAAGAGGATGTGGGGTCAACTTCCGCTGTTCACGTTTTGAATCTTAAAACACTGACGTGGTTGGATTTGGAAGGCAAAATCTTTGGACGTCCACCGTCAAGAAGAGACAAGCTTTGCTGTTGGGTATATGATAGCAAGATCTTTTATTTTGGAGGTTATGGACATCTCACAGGTACCGAATACTCCATCAATGGTGATTTTGTTCAGGAAGTTTATCCGGACGGGCTCAGACAAGGGCTCGGATGGAACAACCATGTTTACATTTTAGATTGCTCAAATATGGAAGCTTTAACTTGGAGCCAGTGTAAACAAACGGGAGACCTTCCGTGTCCCAGAGCTGCGCATGCTTCAACAAGAATTGGTCCATATGGATACATCTTTGGAGGTCGATTTCACGCAAAACGACGAAGTGATTTATACTCGTTTCATCTGAGGGATTACCAATGGACCAAAATTAAGGCTTCCTCTGGCCCTTTGCCGGAGGGAAGGTCTTGGCACATTTTCGAAGCCTTGAGTGATAAACATTTATTGGTATTTGGGGGGTTGAGTACAGGTGGAGATCCTCTGCATGATTGCTGGATCTTTAACATCGATGACAAGGTTTGGAGCCCGCTGACAAACAAGTATACCAATAATATGCCACGAATTTGGCATTCGTCAGTTCGCACAGACGAAGACGGCGAAGTACTTATGTTCGGTGGTTGTACGAATTCACTTTCATCTGTTGAGAGACTGAATCATTCCAATGAAATATTAAGTGTTCGAGTATCGCCGGCAACGCTACGTCGACTTTGCCTCGATTACGTCATGTGTAATATCTCGATGTATAGAGACTCGATTGCAGGTCTACCGAAAATGTTACAAAGGCTTGTTGATATGAGGTTACACGCGCTGGAATTTTGTATGGCATCAGATAGTTCTTGCAATCACACAAGTGCCTGTACTCTATCATAGGCATTTGATGCCGATTAGAGGAAGAAAATCACTAGCAAACAGTAGCTTCACATGACAGACCCTTAAACGTCTCTCACGCTAATCTTGCTAGTAATCAGCCGTAAGTTATTAAGTATTAGTTACTAAATGCAGCTGCTGGCCACGGATTACAGCGTATAAACTACTACTTACGGGCGTAAGTCGAATGACAGATTGTTACTTTTTATTTTCTGGTCTCCAATGTTAGCCACTAGTTATGGTAAATAAAAAACATGTCACTGGTTCAGGGTACAAGTAATGAGCTTGTAACTACTAGTTTCCAACTATTACGATGTCTTTGTGTAAGGAAAACCATTAAAAAATATTTGTAAGTTGTCCGAAGTATATGACTCATGTTCAGTAAGAATGTAGAAACATTTAATCGTACCCAGGGTGGGTATTTTTAGATACCCAGCACTGAGTGGGGAGGGGGCTAGGAGACCCTCGTCTTTTTCAACCTTTTCAATGCTAGTATCTCTGAATTAATCGTTACTGAGGTATGACACATGCCAGGTATGTTAATAAATCTATTAGCTATAGAAAAATGGTGTTCTTTTTTAAATTGATGATAATGACGTCAGATAACATCCGGGAGTTAACAAGTACCTAAGAACCGTTCGAAAACCCGTAGTTAGAATAGTGTGTATTCTTATTCTTTTTATGTGTCATGCGCATCGGCGTTGATGATCATGCTCTTCCAATCTCCTCTGTGTTGCTCAAATATGTCATTCTCTGTCTGCCACTTGCTCTTTTACCATCTACTCTCCCAGTCAGCGATAAATTCTCTATGCCTTTTCTCCGCATAACGTGACCTAAAATGTCGTTTTCCTGCTTTTGATGGGCTGTAACAGATTGCGCAGTATGTTAGCTATTGTTAATTATGTTAGAGTTTATTACCAAAACGTAAAATATGCTTTTTTGATCACGCAATGAGAATGAAATCGTAGGGTTGGTTAATATTTCATCTTTCTTGCGAACTCACTACAAAATTGGAGATATAAAGACGTTCACATATATGTTATAAACAAATTCAACTAACTATTACAAACAGTTAAAAATTTCGAGTGATATGATTACTTACATTTGATTTCTGTCACGATGCTGTAGGAACGGCGTCAATCTTTGGCTCGACTGACTGTCGCAAATACCTTATTTTTTGACTGTCCTAACACTTATTTATTGGAAATGCAGAATCAAGTCGACGTAAGTTCATTTCTTTGTACGGGATAAAAATGTTACCTAGAAACTAATAAAGCTATGTCTGCTCCTAGTACGTTGGTAACTCGGCCTCGTTCTCGCTTACGGCCAAATTTGGCGTATTTTTGTATGAAAACCACTATTGATGTTATTGCTGCGTTTCCTCCTGCGTTTAGGAAGTGTATGCTCACATTACTAGGTAACAACAATTTTCATTCACAATACTCTGCGTCTTTGTTGTAACCATGGTGAAAGGTTAACCTTACCTTATTTGTCAAGATGTCCATATTTGGGCAGTTCACTTTCTCAAGAGGCTTGATGTCTAGATTTAAAGGACGACAATAAGAGTGAAATTGAGTGCAAGGAGCTGTTTTACATGCAATTCTCTTAATTTGTTGCAAAAATTGTTATTTAGAGGTCAGTGGGTAATTATAATAACATTGTGCTGTCCTAACGGTTACGAGGAATTGCATCGAATATCATCACAACTTTACTTTGGACATCCTCATATATTTTG
>JAAAKL020008296.1:0-16070 GCA_010016065.2 Carybdea cf. marsupialis auct. non (Linnaeus, 1758)
GTAATGGTTTTGGATATACTGATGTATGTGTCAGTTTTGTGAGACGCAATGTTTCCTTTCGGTCTTCCTCATACAACGCACAAATATTAGATCAGCAAGCTAAATATTCTTTGCCCTTTATTTGAAAGGAAATTTGCTTATTGTCGACTGTTATCATAATCATATATATCATTATACTATAATCATAAGTGAGGTATACAAACATGCCAATGCATTCGAAGTAAACTTTTCCCGGCCTACCAGTGAGGTTGTACAGACCTTGATTTGTTTGGCAATTAAACACAAATAAATATGACAGGACTCCCACTGGCCGTTCGTATTGCACAGGCAGTCTCAACCAGGAAATTTTTGAAAGATTCTGCATTCGGTTTAGCAACTGGGTACATACGCAAAATATAACGGGGACCACCAAAATGACAGGCAATCTCGATAACAAGTGCATGAGTTGCTAAGTTCTCATTTTCATGATTCTCAGTTTCATTCACTGAATAGCCGACAACATGTACTCCGGAAAAGCGCATTGTCTGAACCAATTTAACCTCGTCAAATAAAACATTCACCAAACACTGCTGGGGTTTTAAATTGACGAACAATGCTGTAAGATTTTCGTCATGTAAGCTTTGAGAGGAGTGTTTTAATAGTTTTCACGATTGGTAAAACAAGAGATCCTAACTTTTTTAACATCCTACATGCAGCGGGAGAAATATTGTGTAATTCTGCAGCCTATGCAACCAAGTTCTTGTCAAATCGACGGCCATTTGGTGAGCATAATAACAATTTCAGGTGGGATATCAGAAGCTGAAAATGTGGGGAGTCATGAAAGTCTGCCATTTGATACAAAATATTTACTGATTTATAAAGGTAATCCGAACTGGTTGGGTCATAAGCACGGACAATATCAAATATATCTTGTACCTGTGTCCATTTGCTGAGAAAGCCATATGTTTTTAATGAAATTTTTTTTTTGCTATCTCCATACCACTTTTTTCTGCCATCACTAAGAAAATAAATCCAAAGTGGTTATCAATATGTCTGAAGGGAAGGAATTTAATCACCTGGCGACCAACAACATCAATTTTTGAGACATAAGAGTTGATGCCATCCACGGTAGTCTTGTATTCTCCATACTAGTCTGAAACACCGCTGCAAAATAACAGATAGTCTGAAAGTTTGTCCATCTCTTCAGACCGTTGTTTCTGGGCTGCCCTTTCGCCTCTGGGTAGAGGTTAACTTCGCTTTGCGTATTGGTGTGACGGCCTGCTTCAGACAAGACTTTGGTACGCCTGGGGAAACGGACGGAAGAAACCCATTCACACTCAAAGTGTTTTTCTTACACACGAATTTCCTTTCTGTCCAGAAGAGAAGAACATTAATTGGGCATTGTATCAATCCAGCAACCCCTTTCCTCTGAGTCCGATGGGAAGCTGGCCGTCTTGACGTAAGGTTCACCATTATAATTGCCCTTGCAGCCATAGACTGCACAACATCGAGGCATCATAAAAATATCTTTGAATCAAACACAACCATTTAAAACTCAAAACGTATCAAAGTGTGCTTCAAATAAAACCAAATTGATTTTTGGTCACCAATTGAAGAAAAAAGAGTAGGTGCTTTTTGTTTCAAAACGCCCACAGGATGTTGTAACATAAATATTTCAAGTGTGACTAATGCCCCATTCATATGTCATTGACATTGATGGACTCAACTTCTAATTCTAGAAATTTGAGTTTCCAGTCTTTTCACTTAATGCGTCTATAAACTAAACATTCAATATAGAAAGGCCTGGGACCTAGTTAAAGCCCCAGTACTTTACAGTATTTAAAAACTGGTTCATACAATTTGTTTTTGTTCGAAAAGTTCGTATGGCAAAACACACTACTCCATCGGACTATAATCATTGCAGATCCACGTACGCAATATTCTCAGATTGTCCTATCCATGATTAAGCTCATCTCTTTTTGGTAAAATTTGCTTTCTTGAAGACAGTTAAATGATTGTCTTATCCAATATATTTGCAAATAACTTCTAGGAAATGGAACAAATTGACATTTCAAGTTTGAAGAGAAACTTAAGAAAAGTGAAACTATTGTTGGGATTTCCCCCTAGCGTACGCGCATTTTAGAGGGGATTCCTCTGTCTTAAAGAGGACTTTATTGAAATGCGTAGCCATCTATGTATTTCCTGCGATATGCAGGGTAAGGTATTTGTTTGTGGATAATTGAGGAAATCTTGAAAATCACGAGTGTAATTAGTCATCGCATTTACGTAGTTCGTTTGTTAAAACGTCCCAAATCACTATCTGTTTAAGTTTCTTATTGTTAGTTAGATTTAGGTAATTCCATTTAGAGAACCTTTATATGTGAGGTAAAATGTCATACGACTTAGATTTGATCGGAGTTTGAGTCGGAGATGGTGACTAAGAAATAGATAACAGAAAAGCTAGTCAGCTTTGTCTGCTTTTATGGATGGACCCTTGACTTCATTTAATCTCAAGAATCAGTGATAGAAAGATAGGCACTCGCGCTTATATATCTCAACAACTATGTCATGGACGAAGTTCAAACGCGGGACCCACGCTATTAGGGCTTGCTGCACCACCGACTGAGATATGGTGACCCGATGATCACATGCTCCTACTTTCCTTTTGTCGCCATATTAGCCCTGATCATGCACCGGTTAATCTCTGCGCAATCTGACGGGCAATTTCTTTGTCATCAGACGTGACCATGGAAGGGTTACCGTAAAGGTAATCGATGTTCTCCAAATCCCATAAAAAGTTATTAAAAGTTTCGAAAAGAGAGCATTTGAAATGTGCAGAGCTGAAGAGATACCAGGAAAAAAGAACAAAAAAGTCACCACCAGGAATTAGATTGAGATTTTTTCATGTTATTGAAGGACCCTGTAATTATCAAGTTCTAAATTGTGTTTACCGTAGATAGGTGCTTCCTATAAGCAACTTCCTCTAGAATCTGTTTTATCAATGCATCCTTTTCCGTTTCAGAATAAGATATGCGTGCGCTCGATGTGACTAGCAACCTGTCTTAAGGACCAAAGTTGCCAATAGACAAATTAAGGCCATTGGTTGCTCTTCTGAAAGTTTGGATTTTGTCTTTCATCAACATCAACCTGCACAAACAACAAATATGTCTTCCTATTTATGATTCTGTTATGATTCTTTCAAGAAAAGAAACTATACAGCACAACAAGTTCATGTACTACTTTCATGAACTCGTGATAGTTTATGAGTAACGTAATTTAAAAATGCCGCTTGCGAAACCCTGCAAAAGTCGGCGATACGGGAGACTGAAATAGGCAGATAATGAAGCTTCAACGATATCACATTTCTTCAAAAATTAACTGCCGAAGAGAAAGATGATCAAACAGTTACAATTTTTGATACAAGCAATGTAGCAAGCATATGAACGGTTGTTATAGTCAAACACATCCAGGGTCTCGTCTAAGAATGTATAAATTAGCAGACCCAACCAATTGGTTTTCTTTAATTGGTTGGGTGTGCTAATTTATACATTCTTAGACGAGACCTTGGATGTGTTTACTTTTCTTCCATTTCTAAACTGCAAGTCATCTATAACTATTACGAGAAATTTTAACAAACATTAAAAAACTAATATGCTGTCGCCGATCTTCTACAAAGAGATTCGAGTTTTCAAAGCTCATATCCATATGATATAAAGCTCTCACGGTTTAACTCGAGCTGAGGAGGGAAATTTTAAAAGGGTAAATTGTTTTGGTTATAAAATGAAAAATGCTGATTAAAAAACAACGTACACATCATTGTTTCCAAAAACTTCTTTAGCCCCTGAAAACACTCAGTCTAAAGGATATGACACATAGAACATAAGGCAAATTAAATATGAGATTTTGTTTCAGAAGAATTGTTCAATGTTTCGTTGTCTTTAACCAGTTGAAACTCTACTCCTTAATAAAACGATTATTGTTGCAGCTAGTTTATACATCCAATCTCGTCTCGTCTGATCTACATAATTTTCATAAAAAATATTTTATGTCATTATTGTGTCTGTTTCAGACGTCACTATGGTTTTTTGGCTTTATTACATAGATGTCGTTATTTTCCTCACCATCATCAATCAAAATCATCAGGAACATACTTACTACCATTATCTGTCCTGTGTTATCTTACCTTTCCTTAAAATAAAAGCTTAAGCAATCATAATATGCTCACGAGCTCTTGTTACAGAGAACTGACGAGTATGTTTCTTGCAAATTTAAAATAGATAAATCAAAAGCTATGATAGATAAAGAAGTCAATAGGATCAAATTTTTTACATCGGACTTTATCAGACAAGGAAGGTCTCTGGGCAATTTGAAGGCAAAACTAAAAAATATACTTAACAGTTGTAACGTATTATTCAGAATATATCGTCTAATTTATCAATATCTAATGTAATGTTCATGTTATCAGTCAGCAAACACTTTAAGGAATATGATCTAAAAATAAAACGGTTCTAATTATCCGGCGACAACTGTGCAGAAACAGACACTGCTTATTTCCATACAGATATAGTTACGACACGAGCATTCTTCAGCGTAGAATCTTCACCTCTTTTCACTTTCGCCAGTCCTGTCAGTTGATCGATTGACTCATATCCGAGTTGTCAGTGCTTTTTGCTTTCTCAGTTCTATCAAACGCAGAATGCAAAAGAAACTCACAGTAAAAAAATGTCTCTTCACAAAAATCCACCGTCACAGGTTCATTAAAATCTCCAATACCAGACAAAAATTCTAAATTCCCATTACTGATGGTCAGATTTTTGAAAGTACTCATTAGTCACTAAAAAGATTAAAAGATACTGACTTCCATTTCATAAAAGTATTGGAAAAAGATGCCGAGGTACCTGACAAAGCTGACTACATCATGAAACGTGTAATAGAGGCGTGTCAAGCTAAAAGCCAAGGCCTCACGTGACGTACCCCCTTCATAAAAAGCTTCCGTGCTTTTAATACTAGAATTGATCACTTTAATCAATAATTGATACGTCCAGTGGAATCCTTGACATACAGTCTTTATATTTCCAACTGCCAGTACCCGCATGCGGTGTTCAATCACTGACTACAGAAATGTAGGAGATTTCCTTTAATATAATCAAATAACAGGAATATGGGATGATGATTATAAGGAAATTATATTATTGTATTATGGTGATTATATGGTCTGTGCAGTCAACAGTGCCTCTTAGCTAGCATCAAATGCCGAACAGAACTGGACGTAAGGAATGACATTGATAATAAACTAATAATCGAATAATCAGACAATGTAATTAACCAAATAACGAACAAAAAGCACCAGGAACTAATGGAAATAACCAGCAAATCGTCAAGCGATACAAAACAGCTCTCCTCCACTACCTCGACATCCTAGTTAAACTCTGCTAGAGAGAAAAGGCCATGCTACGAGACCTACCTGACTCCAACTCAGCTAGCCCTTTTGAGAAGAGAGGAGACCTAGCAAGACCAAAAGCCGGAGCAAAGGTGTGCTACTTCATCATACACTAGTTCCTCTTTTCTGACGATGCTGCCTTGGTTGTACAAGAAGAACAGAAATCACAATATATGCAACTGGTCCTTCTATCGATGCCAAGAGTTCGGATTAAGTAATACGACCAATATCCTTGACCAAGGTTGCGATACTACTCCATCAATCCTGGTAAACCACGCACACTTCCACGTTGTCGATAAGTTTGCATACTGGGGGGAAATTATGACAAGCAAAAAGAAACGCAATGACTGCCAAACCTATTTTCGTCGTGTCACGTCTACTTCAGTGGCGTAGGGTGTTACTTTTGACCAGGCGTGCTACAAAACTAGTTTTGCCACGATTCCCTTATCAGGCTAGGTGCATCGATTAAATACTTTTTTTTTCTTTGAAAGACTATCTCCACTGCAAATCTACCTGTCTATCTTTCTCGATAGACTTAGAAATAACATCATCATAAAAGGATGCCCCACCCTTAAGCAATGGAGTATTCCCCTCCCCCCATTGGGTCGAGTCATTCGATTTCTGTTTCAGCCAGTGTGTGCTCTTTTTCAATAGCACGCCTTGGGACCTTTTTTGACTGCAGATATTTGTATCTAAGTCGTACTGCCTCCCTATGATTCTATTGTTTTCAATGACGTTGAGCGTCGTAGCACGCCTTGCCTCGTCAGAAGCTGTACAGACACTTCAACGAAGAAGGGCAACTTAGCGTGCTATTTTTATACAGACTTGTGACAGAACAATGAGATGGGGATCTTGAGTGGCCTTTGGTTTTGAAAGAATATACCAAATTTATCAAGTGAGGAGAAAAGCAATGTGATTAACATATTACTACACTTAGATTTAATAAAAAGACTAGCAAATAATTAAAGAACGTACCAATATTTTTGATTCTATATTTTTGACGGTGCCGCGCACGCCTAGCATAGCTGGAGAGTACGCCTTTGGTCCCCTTGGGGGTTTTTCTAACAACAGCAAGCTCACAAGCAATAAGTATAACATAAGAATATTCGACACATATGTCATCTGAACTCTACTATACGGCAATGAATGTTGGACCATTATTGCAAAAGTGAAAGTTAGCTTACTGATATTACGTAAGATGACCAAACTAAATATTGAACAATTTATGAAGGACAAAGATATAAGCAATACTGTCCTTGAAAAGTACCAAATATCTTTACTCCAGTCACCAAACACAGGCTACGCTGAATAGGGCACGTGCACAGAATGAAAGGATGATAGCCTTATTTGAAAGGATTTAATGTGTGGAGAATGACAAAATGATGTGAGAAAGGATGACAAAGGGGATGTTGGTTGGCCTTATCTAAGTGTCGAGAAGGTTTGGAAAAGAGACTTGGTGTTTGTAGAGATTGATGTGAAAATATGGGAGGAGGTAACCGATGAAGAGTGTCAAAATGTGTGATGTCCAAGTAGCCGAAAGTAAGTTCGTTTCAAAGCGAGGAGGGAGGTCAACGTTGAAAAAAATATCAATCAATCTACAGGACACAGATATCTTTTCCCTAAATCTCTGCAAAGATTGCCACTACTAATTAATTGCTCAATCTCAAATGCTACAAGTATCATTAAAATCCAGAGCATCGCCCATTATCTAGCGATTCTATCGACTCTTCTCCTTCTTTTCCTCGGGGGTACAAACATGAGCGTGTAAATCATTTTCGTCTCGGGCTTAAAGTATCCTTCTGTAATGTAGCTGTCGCCAACAGCGCAGGGTCGAGTAACTTCGTATCAGCACGCATCCATATTGTTCTCTTTATCTTTGTATTGGAGGAACTGTGATCTCTCTCACAGTTCCTCAATCATCCATTCTCACTTTAACTATCTCAAATTTATACAGAACAATCACCGAATGTTTAATTGCAACAAAAGTGTTTGATAGGCCAAGAATAATCAAGGAGTGGTTGAGGTTCGTGTGTTAGTATTTGATTGGTAGTTACTATCAGCAGTGGCGGTTTTTGAAGGGCGTGGGACCCTGGGCCGAAAAAGTTTTGCGGGGCCCAATGACGTCATGCATTGCAAGGAAGTTCAGACATGATCGTACTGCGGAAGTTCCAGAGACATTTTATTCCTTCCAGTGGATACAGTTTCGAGTTTTTACCTACTTCCATGATATTGGTATGGGCAGTCAGACACATCCTTTTTTCTTAGCATTGAGGGGCGTTGCCCCCTACAGCCGCGGGGCCTCGGGCCATGGCCCCGTCGGCCTCCCCCTAAAACCGCCACTGACTATCAGGACTAGTTAGTGATCACAGGGAGAGGAAATCATACATATGTAAGAATCACGTGCAGTGAAATAACCTGTCATGACAGTTAAATCTTCATTACCACTATGTAATAGTCAGTGTCTTCCTCCACCGTTAACTTCATCGAGATTAAAGCATGATGAGCCTCGAGACCCATTGCGTATATAAAGTACAGACTTTCGGAGCTTCCTTGTCTGACGAAATCAACGGAACTTTAGCTGTATTCTGGCTATAGTCCGGGTAGCCTAAAGTTAAGTAACTCTAACACGGAAAGAATTTAGACATTTGCACTCCTAACACTGTGATATTGTGATTTAAAGTTGGCACAAGAGCAAAAATAATAATGACCAACTGTGCTCTTGAACTGGAATAAACCTCAATTACGTAAGTCCAAACTTTAAATGTACGATAACAGAGAAAATCCTACGGTGTAAAAATGTTTTTCCAGGTCGAGGATCCAGGCTTTATTTCATCGTAACGTCTTAAGTGCGCGGCATGTTCAGACAAGCACGAACCAGAGCAATGATATGAAATTGCTTCATGGGGAGATACACTATCGTAATGATTAGGTAGACAAATTTATATCACAGAGCTGTGATGTCATTTCGCCCAGTTTGTAGCCCAAAAAGCTCTCTTCTTCGTCTGTGTTATTTGGGCGGGTTTTCTCGCGGTGTTTTCTTTCAAAAAACCCACTAAAGTTCACAAAAGAGAAACTTTTAAAAGCGAAGTACTTTGTAAATAGAGATAAATGTCTTCTCTGGTTTAGGTCATAGAAAGTGGTTTTCTCAATCTGTGATGAAAAGCTGAAAGTAAGTAAGGTAAGTTACTTATTATACCCTCCAGTCTGCACTCCCGAGTGATCAAATTCTTGCTGTCCACTCAAGTTCTCATAATTGTACTCCAAGTAAGAGAAAAGAAAAGAGTCCGAACAATGTTTGATTTTCCTAAAAGTCCTTCGGTGAAGATGCTCGGAAAAACTGTGGAAAAGTCGAAAATTGGTCAGATGGTCCAAGTATGTGAAAAAATGTACAAAGGACAGTTCAAATCCCGCTGCTGGACCTGAGTTACGGAAATCGAGGCAAATTTTATTCAGGATAGCACATGTGTCGTTGGCAAGATAAAATGTTTTAAGCTCTTGGAATATGGCAACGTTGGCGCTCCAGGGCCCACTCTACGACGTTTAAAATGAGTTTGCCCTATTTGAGACGATAGAAGATGACTATAATTTCTATAAGAAGCACAACCGACATGCAGGGGCGGTTTTTGAAGGGTGCGGGCCCTCGGCAAAAATCGTTTGCCGGGACCTTGGACCTCATGCATTGCAAGGCAGTTCAGAAATGGTCGTACTGCTGAAGGTTCAGAGACACTGTCTTCCTCCAGTGGGTATAGTCTCAAGTTTTCACTATCTTCCACAAGATTAATATGCGCAGTTAGACATATATTATTTTCTTATCATTGAAGCGCGGGGCCATAGCCCTGTCGGCCTCTCCCTAAAACCGCCACTGCTGATATGTAGGCGACACAGATAGACGACAAGGAAGGACAGTAGCGTGACGGTTGCGGACCCTGTACTCATTCGAATGGTTATTTGTTTTTGATTAAAATCCAATCAAGAGGTAAAACAACAATATCACCCAGGGATTCACTAAAAGGTGCCTTCGAACTCAACCACTATTATTCAATCTTTAATCTCGGGAGCGGGGAGCTCAAGGGATTCTTGAAATCTCTCTACAGTAAGAGTGAAGGGTGCTGACCTATGCCCGTCAGGTATACTGTCATTGTTTGAAATTTCATCGCTCTAATGTGCAAAATGTAAGGAAACATCGCTTAGTATAGTGGATGCATTCCCAACTTTACAAGTCTTTGCTTTTCAATAATTAAAAATAGAAAAGGGAGAGAAACAGCATTGAAAACAGGGCAAGAGACTCCAGAGACACTTTGTTATAGTCAAAATATAAGGAATCTTGTCTATTTATTACAAACAAACGCAGAGAAACGATTTTGTCCGTATGTAAGTTCCTTACCGACGCGAAAATACTCGCAGAGCTGTGCTAATACACGTCTCATAATGAAATTAAAACAGCTGATTTGTTTTGTTTGTTTCCAATTTCTTACAATGTCTTACTCCTAACTGTGGAATGTAAAACTCTTGAGAGTGATCCATACTTATCTGTCGTATAATTTTGCTGAGAAACGTCCCGGAATTACGATAGTATACAACCTCAGATACTTTCCATTGCTGTGTAGATAACTACAATCTCGAAAGCTTTGAAAGTCATTGCAACAATTGGAAGGTTACCGTGAAGTTTGCTCAACGCAGCTCTTAATGCGTGTGGCTATGGGCTCTCCCCATAGTAGATTTTGATAAGAGTCAACTCATCTAATGACAGCAAATCTTCTCTGATACATGCCCGGGACAGGTGCACGAGAATCGCCTTATTTAGATTCGCTCTTGAAAATACGGAGGGAAACCGGGACGTCATAAAAATGGTCTCCATGTTTTCCTAGCAACTAGCAAACAGTAATTAATGGCCCAACGTGCCTGCTGAAAGTTCATATCTCTGAAATGTTACCTCTGCTGAAATTCGCAAAAAACAGAGGCTCCAAAGCAACAGTCCAAAAGTAGATTTATCATATTCGAGTATAGTAGAGAAAAATTTTTGACGCTTTTTAATGTATATTTGTTGTTACTTGCTCGTAAAACCGTTCACCTTTCCTTTTAATTTTTTACCTTCATTCTGTTCAGATATTACTTTGGTTCTTGGTTGGAGTCTTTCATTTGACACTCTTTATTCCGTATCAAATTCTCTCTTTTGAACTCACAGAGCAGACGATTGGCCTGTACTTATACTGTAACTGGAACCTTGTTATTGCAGTGTCTAGCTAAAAAGGATAAAATAAAGAGGCTAAACTTGAGCAAATCTGAGGTGAATGTCAGTGTTTACTAATGGGGGATAAGACATTATTCTGGTAAGTAGAGTCTTCCTAACTGGACGTCAAATCTCATTTTTTATGGCAACGTAAATGCTTGGGTGTTAGGTTTGGGTGTCGATTGATTTTCAACTGTTTCAGTTTGACTAGGATATGGCGTCTTCCTTCCTATGTATTGTTTTAGGAAGCGTGAAGATTTTTCCACAGAGAAATGTCGTTATTGAAATTGATGGTGACTTAATGGTTATGGGTATGTTTGGTATCACCAGACTGCAAAAACTGGGATACTGCCAACTATTATAACACTTTGAAATACTTCTCCTAATCTGAATCCTTAGCTAAGAATTTAAGATTCTTGCCGCAAAGATTGAAATACACGCAAAGGCCCATTATTTTTTATATACGATAAATGACCGTAAATGCCATCAAGACGCCGTGGTCTATAAACCTAGTGGATAGTTTACTCTCCCTCCATTCTAGAAAGTAAAGGCTTTAAGCCACGAAGGACCGCATCTACGTTTGTACTTTTGTTTACTTTTTACGTAAGTTGTTAGGCAACTATTGAGATATAGTAGAATATTTCCCATTTTTAATAGCCTTGTCAAATAATCTCTCCGCCTAGGATTCGTAGCCATGTCTGCAGACTTTAAGATAAAGAGGCAAAATGTATCGTTCTCTAGTCCTTGGCCAAATGTAATGTGTGCTTTTAAAGTGCTTTTATTGATTTTGACAAGTCAGCACCAATTAAGTTAGTACTTCTTCTTCTTTTTGTGCCTTATCCATTACTGGATATTGGTAATCTCAGTGTTGTAGTTCTGATGTCATTTTCGCAGTAGAACGGAACTGCACCTACCGAGCGAAGCATGTGATTCCTTGGCCATCACATCCAATTCACGCTGTTCTTTCTTTTCTTGGCATAATACGACAATGGTTTGCCTGTCGGGTTGCCTGGAGTTTACCGCAATTTCTCTTTTTGGTAGTTTATTCGCCATTTTTAACGATGACTTCCAAGGTGTGTGTGAACTTCGCGGAAGGATATGGCCTGAATTTGTCCCATCGCACCAACCTCGAAAATTTTCTGCGACGGGGCGATTGACCGTTGTCAGATGCTCGTTCATAGACTCCTTATGCCGAAGTGTGGATGCCCATTACTTCGTCTATTCTTTTCTGCAGTGCTGCCATCTTAAAAACCATATAAATAGATAGGTTTCTCTTTGAACAATACCTTGCATCAGAGGTCGGCACCTAGCACCGTAGGAGGAGAGATTGCCGTCTTCGGTGAGTTGTCCAATCTTATTCTGTCACCTCTCTGCCAAAGCCCGAAACAATCAAATTTTAGTGCTCAACTCCTTTAGGTTGTGTCGTTTCATTATGTCTACCTCGACCAGTGACGTGGCCTGCCATTTCGAACTGGGGAGACTCTTACCTAAAAATCGAACTTACCAGTGACTATAACAATAGACTCTCTTTAAAATGGACCCTCCTCTGACAATGAGACAAGTTAGGGCCAGCGCCTCAAGCACTTCATGTTTATGAGATCTATACTATGTAGTTAATGACTGCTTGTGTGTCTGCCCGAGTACTTATATATATATATGTATATATACATACAGCTTTTTTAATTAGCTAACCAAAAAAAGGATTTATTCTCTAGCTAGACGTTTCTGAAACAATATTTCAGTTCATGACATAATAGCCTTGAAGTGTTTCTAAAAAAATGGCTATTCGTACAACTTAAAAAAGTCCGTAATCAGAGATTATTGGTTCCTTTTGAGCAGTTAAAGTTAATACAATCTCTCTATCTCTGCAACTTTTTTCGCATCTTTCGCTCTTCGTCAGCTTAGTAAAGACAACATGACTGCAGAACTTCAATTGCTTGATGGACTTGATACTTCCTTGGTGGTGTCATTTCTTTATCTGCTTCGTCTTCCTCGCTCTCGTTTTCATGTTCTGCTTCATGAAGCTGCGTATGAGTAACTCGAGAGATAATTTCAGATTTTGTGAAAGATGTGCTTCTAAAGGAACAACGTCTTCATTTGCATCTACAAAGCCATCAACAGTAAATCAATTGGAAACTCAGACCTGTTTTGAAAATCTTCAAGCTGTGCTGCAAGCAACTTAAACGGATCATCGTCGTCAAACTGACTTCATGTTTGGCTCTCAGAACTTATGCCGCCTATATTGAAACAATTTACTAACGTTATTGGCAAGACTCATTCACAAGCTGCAGTCAGCAAAGTCATGACTTCTAACATATTGACTTTAGTAAGAGATATCCCTCCATCAAAGCCTGAAATATGGCGCTTAACGATTAATAATATCCTTCAGCTCGTACTTCGACAAAATGGTTGGCAAATAGGTCTCGCTCCAACTTGCTGTCATTTCTGCCGATACAGCATTCTCCTTTCAAGACACAACTTTGAAAGTAACATTGTGCTGTTGCTTCTATTTAACTTGCCACCCATCAGAGGCTCGAAACTCTGCAAACTCAAGACATTTTGCTAGACTCAGGGCTTCCTCTTTGATGATGATTCCGTTCACAGGTATGTTGTTAGAGTGTGCATTTTTGAACCAGGTAAAAGCAGCTTCATCTAGATCTTTTAATTAACTTTTCGTCAATATTTTCCGACTCGAGCTCCCCTGACTGAATTCAAACTCTTCAGTGATTTATCTTTTGCTTCCAATCCATGTGGAGATGATATTTTTCTTTACGCCAGATTCCTCCGCGACACTTTTCTTCGTACTTTTTCCTTCTTCAATTTACTGCAGAGCTTTATACGTTTCTGTGATAGAAACGTCTACTCTATTTATCCTTTACACTTTTAATGGCGCACTTATTTGTTAATGAAAGATATGAAGGTTGTTATTCTAAGCATTCGAATTTAGTAGTTCTATTGAGAAATTTTGAGGGAAGTCATTGCACTGCAGACGTTACATAAAAGTGTTTTTGTTGTTTTTTGTCACAAAGATTGAATAGGAAAAATGGATCTCACTGAAAAATTGATAGCTGATATGAAGGAAGGATTAACAATGGTGACAGTAAAAACTTTTGAAACTTTGTCTGCTGTAAAAGGATATCATTTTTACCAGTGTGTTTGGCTTCCAAAAATTGGCGAAACATTGTCAACAGAAAGAGAGCTCAGTAATCCTAAAGACAAGTACGCTGTCTGTGTAAAGAAAAATGAATGCACAGTAGGATAGTTTCCTCTTGTCAAAACTGGTAATTTTTGTCAAAACTATCCTCTACCTTTTAAAATGGGACGAATACGGCATATATGAAGTTGAAATCACAGGAAAGCCAGTCAACTTAGGCCATGTTGACGGGATGGAAGCTCCTTGTAAATTGAAGTTAACAGTTTGTAAGTATTTTTACAAAATTCATTAGTAAATAAAAAATGATTTACACCTTATATACGATTTCTTTATTTCTTTATCTGCTTTTCGTCAACCCCACTTTCTTCTGGACTTTGACAATGAGTTTGTGACAAATGACCAATATCACAGAGTGGTCAGAAAGATTTGACCAGAGATTGGAATCCACCCCAGAAAAAATGGTGTGTTCGAAATTTACTACGGCTGAAACTTGCTATGTAAAGAACTTGAACTTCGATACTTCAAATCTGCTTGCTATGGTGGTTTGAGTTCGGTACACCGACATGTTTTTGTTTGGAGGGCGACAAAACTTGATTCGTAAAACCGAGAGTTCTTTACACCAAAGGTTCGTTATATGGAAAGGATTTACAAGACTTTCGTTAGAGTAAAACGAAGAGATATGGACTTCGGTTCGTAAGATCGAGGTGTTCGCTATATTAGGGGTTTGCAATATCGAGAGTCTACTGTATTTTGATATCGAGTTCACTGGTATCGAAGGACAGAAGGCTATGTTCTCCCAGCCTCGCTTTAATACGGAACCGCGCAACGTTATTGCGGGTTTGGGCTATTTCCCCTCTCCTGGTCGCGCTTTCGAGTTGCGCGTTAAACTCTGTACTATCGAAGCATTCATACAGTCATCTGTCAACATGAAGTGAGCCAAGGTCAAAGGCGGTATGTGATATTTATTAAAGAAGAGCACTGTAACCTTGGACAATCTGTGCACAAATGCATATGGTTTGCGAATAAGTCTTGCTCACAAGGAGAGCATTTCCTTGGAATCTCGATGTAAAGAGCAAGTGGTATCAGTTTCCAAGGACAACTGCACAGCTGAAACCTGGAAAATGAGGTAGGCCTACTTTTCCATCAGTGTAACAACTACCGGTCTCGTCTAGAGAGTGCAGATCAGAGTGGCTGTGACGATGGTAGTACAGGCAAATTGGGAGGCTTTCTGGAGAATTGTTTTATTTTTAAACTCAAAGTTGAAGGTAGCTATAACAAGTTCTCTGCTTATCAAGGGCCTTGTATACAAGCAGCCCCTCGATTAAGCAGACCAGCCCACTCCTGTTGAATAATAGACATTGTACCGTACGTATTTTTTAGCAAGGATAGGTACGGTAAATGTTTCTTGAGCAAGTATATTCCATTAGCTCCAGATGTTGCTTCCACACGGATTGACCTCTTGACAGGATGATTTTCTTCGGCCTTCGATAAGAACAGAAACAATCAGGAAGCACTTGTTTTGTTCTGCCTCCCAGAGTGCACGTTTGTTGTTATTAAGAGATCATCATTTAAGGTGTCCTGTTCCCTACACATCTACATGACTACTGATTCCCTTCAGACATTTCGCCAGTCAGTACCGTGTAATTTACTGTGGTTTTTATATATATATATATGTATGTATACTATGTAGACTATATTTACTATATTACTAAATTTAATATATGTATATATATATATATATATATATATATATATTTATATGCGTAGGCATACACACTAGCAATCACGGAAGTACATAATTACTCAATAAACATGGATACATACGGTGGTGGCAAGGATCGAACCTGGCCTGGGACCTCCCACATCGGAAGTGCAGACTCGACCACTACTGTAAATAGTAGAACAGTTAAGCTTTGTAAGTCGAAAATCCCGAAAGTCGATCCCGAATTCTAGCCACGGCCATTAACCTAATTTTTTCGGTTTCACTGTTAGCTTCATCAGTGCCATTACCATGTACAATTACTTAGGCAGATGCACTAGTATTAATGGAATATATGTAAATATACATATACATATGTTGGCTTATGTAAGAAATATTTCTGTACAGTTTTAAAACCAGTGAAAACATTGATATAAATTGTGTGCACAAAAGACACAACAGATTTTGAGCCAAGAGAGCAGGAGAAGAAAGGCAAGTAAATCAGCCTAATGTCACTAAGCAAAGGCAATAGCAGCAATTCTCCAAGTGTGTGTATGTATGAGGATAC